>JBCIKM010449202.1:0-10425 GCA_039654465.1 Melibe viridis | reverse complement strand
CCTCTTCCGCCGTGTGTATATCTGACACACACACACACACACACACACACACACACACACACACACACAGACAAAAAAAGAACCCACCCAAATAAAGCAAAATAAAATAAAAAAATACACACAAAACAAACTTTAACACAAAGAATCACAGTCAGACAAAATGAAATTTTGTAAAACTAATCAACAACCCTGAAGTGGCCTTTCTCATTGAATTTTGACTACAAATCGTCAGTTCTCTGCTTGTGTATCTTTTTCGATTTTTTTCTCTTCTTGCTGACAATTTCCTCTGCTTCAACATCTTCAACTTGCACTGCATTTTGTTCTGATTTATTTTCATCATCTTTGTCTTTTCTTCTCTTTTTCTTTTTTAGAGATTTCTCAGTCTCACAAAAATCAGCAGAAGTGATAAGATTACTATCCTCATTGTCTATAGACTCAGTCTTCTTTCTTTTCTTCCTTGATCTCTGTGCAGTATGCAAATCAGAACTTTCATCATTCATAAAAGCTTCTTCCACTTCTTTAATATCACATATTTCTTTCTGTTTCTTTTCACCAGAAAGGAGAGAATTTCCAAGTAAGTTCTCATTTTCCAACTTCTTAGTCTTCTTCTTTTCAGAATATTGATAATTTTGGGACTGAGGACAATGATCAATCTCTTTTTGGTCTGCAAAGTATTCATCCCTTTCCTCTTCATGCTTTTTCTTTTTCTTTTTTTTCTTCTCTTTACTACTATATGTAGAGTTAGAAAAACCTTCCTCTTCATCTTTTCTCTCCTTACTTTCTCCTTGATTCTTTGAACTTTTTAGACTATCTTTACTGGAATGCTCATCATTCATATCATTATTTAAAATAAAAATCTCATCCTTATCCTCTTGACGTTTTTTCTTTTTCTTTCTTTCCTTTTCTTTCCTGTTACTTGTAGAATTAGAAAAACTGTCCTCATCCTCTTTTTTCTCCATACTTTCCCCCTGTTCCTTTGAACTTTTTAGACTATCCTTACATGAAAGTTCATCATTCAAATCATCCTTATCCTCTTGATGTTTTTTCTTTTTCTTCTTCTCTTTTTTACTATTTGTACAGTTCAAATAAGTTTGCTCTTCCTCTTTTGTTACTGTACATTCCCCCTGCTCCGTAACACTTTTAAGGCTTTCTTTACATGGATGTTCATCGTTCAAATTATTATTGACTCTAAAATACTCATCCTCATGGTGTTTTTTCTTTTTCTCCTTTTTCTTCTCTTTAGTACTATCTGCAGAGTTAAGAAAACTTCCCTCTTCCTCTTTTCTCTTGCAACTTTCCTCCTCTTCCTTTAAACTTTTAACATCATCTTTACTTGAGTGTTCATTATTCAAATCATCCTTAACACTAAAATTTGAAGTTTTCTTTCTATCTTCACTTACACACTGATCACTTTCCACAGCCTCATTGTTTATGCTGTTTTTCTGGGAAGACTCTTTGTGAGACTTCTTGGAAAAAGCACCTTTTTCCTTTTCATTGTCACACTTAGACGCATCTTTTCTCTTGAAGCAAGCCACAAAAAATCCTGTGGTCAAATGCTTTTCTGATGACAGGCGTAAAAAGCAATGATGATGCTTGAACTGCTGCAGGCCTCGGCTATCCGGCCACTCCGGCATAACAGGGATGAAATCAAAATGCTTGTGCACATTGCTCATTACTTCCTCGACAACCTCTTCGTTTTCTTGTGAGTGGATTGAACATGTTGAGTACACTACTTTTTGGACATTTGGAAAACGCAAGGCATGTTTCAGTAGAGAAATCTGGAACCTTTTCAGAGTGTCTAGCCTACGAGCATTAACATCGGTAGTTGGTCGATGACTTTCATGCATGCCTGGAAGAGGATGAAAAATGAAAAAAAAAAAAAAAAAAAAGATAGATTTGAAAAACAAGTCATCTTTTATTTAATCAATTTCTGCCATTGATTTGGTAAATTTGATTGAATCGCTTAATAATTTAAACACATAACATGATTAGTGTGCTTCTCAGGCTAACAGTGGGAAGTTAGACACAAAAGTAGGAATTCAAAATGGGATTTCTGTGTGGACAGTACGTCTGCAGCCTACTCCTTCCCATTTTCTTGTAATAGGTGTTTTTCACTTGGACAGCTTAGCATCAAGCTTTAGCCCGATATAAAAATTGAACCTTTTTTGGGTAGATTCATAAAATGTTAAAAAAAAAAAAAAAAGAAAAAAAAGAAAAAAAATGCTAAAAGGGTGATTCCAAGCTACAAAATTAACAATAAGAATGAGTCTAACTCCATTCTGGTTAAATCCCAGCATGTTTGGGTTGTAAGCCAAGTACCATCTCTCCCTCTTCAGCACATAATTTCAAAGTAACAATTATCACATTTTTCAGTACAACCATTTTTTTTATTTAATGCTTAAAATAAATACAACATAGAGTGAGTATTTATTGCTAAGTTTCTTATGACAAATTAAAATTTCAAACACATGTTTAAATGATACAACCAAAAAACAGGCATAGGTCCACAGACACCCATTTTACCTGATCCACTGCAAGAGGGGTCTACGAGAATCATGTCTATACTGGAAACATCTTCACTTTGCGGGGATAAGGTCAGAAAATCCTGAACAATTGTCTCTACGCTGTGTGCTCCATATCTCTGAAGTAAAGACTTCATCGTTGTCATCCGCTTAGAGTCCCGATCCAGAGCAATTATCTGGCTGAATAATAGATGAAAAACAACAATAACACATTATAAATCAGAATCATCCTTAAAAGTAATCAACTTGAATACAATAACTCCACTCCACAGATAGGACAAAGTAATTTGTAAAAGTCAATCTATCCAATCAGCAAAATTTTTAAAAAGGCTTTAAAATATTGAAAATAAGATCTCATTAAGCTAAAAGAGCTTGATTTTACGGTTTTATCTGTGGAATAGATCTGATATCAAGACACCATGAAGGAAAAGCTAGGATGTCTAATTGATCACATTTTGGATGTCAACTATGTTCATGCGTCCAAAACTCACTGCATCATTTTTATCTTAACTTATCCAGTGGATAGAAAAGCCTGTGGCAAATAAAGAATGTCTCATTTGCATTAAGATTTTGTATGAAAGCATGAACAAACAAAAATTCAGATTCAGTCTAAATGTGGACAATACTAAGCACTGCTTGGACTACATTACACTCACATCAAGTTATTGAACAGTTCTTCCTACAGCCCGTCAGAACTTCATTTGTTCTTGATGAGCCTCACACCATCATTGACAGCAATACTCAGTCTCACTGAGTCAGTCAAAATAACATAACTGAAGAAGAAGAACCTCTGGGTAATCCTTTAAGTAAACCTTCCACTCTTCATTTCCAAATCCCTCCCCTCCTCCGGCCATCCTAAAGAAAAATCTAGAAAAATACTAATACCCGTTGTCTTTCATCAAGCTGGCCAGGTGACTGGTCTTGTTTCCCGGGGCAGCACAGCAGTCCAGCACAACACTTCCAGCTGGCGGACTTAGCACGTGAGCTGGGACACAGCTTGCCTGCATGGAAAAGTTATTGAATATTATGGACAAATTTTAAACCATTCAATCTTGACTCTTCACATGCTTATCTTTATGTTGATACACATTCATTGGTTAGTGGGTGAACAATCTCTGTAATTCACACTGCTTGACACAAAATGTGAAAATCTTGTCAAAGAAAATTTTGAATCCTTTTTTCAAGACAATTAATTAAGTCACAAAACAAAATAGTATAAATACCTATCCTGCCCTTTCATCCTTAAAATAATCTGTATACAATGGAATACGTTTCTGAAAGTAAAAAAATATTCATCTGTGTTATTTTCTTCTGTAAAGTGACATAAAATGTCTTTAAATGATGATTCTGACCACTCCCTCCCTCCAAAACAAAACAACCCCTCCCCCCAAAACAAAACAAAAACAACCCTTCCTCTCTCCACACACACATACACACACACACACAAAACCCACAAAAAGAAAAAAAACAAAGAAAGAACCCTCTCTCGCCCTCAAAGACGATAAAAACAACGGGCTACTAGTTTGAAAAAGCATCAATCTTCCAGAAACGAACCTTATCTTGTAGCACTAAAACTCCCTCCTTGACCAGGAAATGATCGTGTAAGTCTGTTTGGGCTGGAAACACCAGCACATCATCCAGCAGGGGATCCAGGCCAAACTGGCTTGCTGTCAGGGAGGCTGCTTCATCTTTAAACCTGTCAAATCATGTTTAAGTCAGAAATGCTTTGTCAAAATTGTTCGAAATAAAACTGAAAATGCATCACTGTCATCCCTCCCCATTATTGAACAAATACCTCTTTCAAATTCAATGAAAATAGACAGTGGAATATGAAAAAAAAACCAACCCAAAAACCAGATACAACAATTGAGCATACTTTACTTGAACCACAGTGATAGCTTTCGGCCCTGGCTTACTTATCGTGTGAGGCACCTTTGATCTCGTCTCACAGACGGACCAAAGCCGAGCCCCATGTCACCCATTATCAAAGTCTCCTCCCCTCCCCCACAACATAACAACCACACAACGTTTCCGAAGAAAGCAATTCTCCCCAGTGAAGCCATCTCTGTCTGTTGTTTTTCCTTCACGTTAAAAATTAAAAATATGGAAAAAATATCTTTTACCCAATTACAAAAATCGGTATGACTGTATGCAAATTGGTAAATTGGTATTTTCCAAAATTGCCAACCTAAAATCGGTATGATAATTGGTATGAACAGCAGGTCTGCATTGGTACTATCCAAAAAGGAAATTAGCTTTAACCTAAGAGATCTGCATCTTAAGGAATGATCTATTTTGCTGATAATAATACCTTACTTTTCATGCAGGAGGTCACCTGCTGACCAAAGACCTGAGACTACAACACATAATATTTCTTACTTATGCGATGGCTGTCTGAGCTTGAAAAAAATTAATTACCTGTCAATGCTGAGCTTTCCAATGTATTCCCATCCATCATCATACAGCTTTTCTATAGCATCATCCACATTACATTTGATAAGATTCACTCTTGAATAGCGAGGAACAACTGATGAATAGAGCATAAAAGTCAGAATAAAAAAGTTTAAAAAAAAACAACAATAAAAAATTTCACAAATCACAAGAAGCAGAGTCTACTATTTTATTTCCCAAAAGATACAGGGAAGTAAAGCTTTATTAATTTTGAAATGTAAAATTTGAATTTAAAAAGGGATTAGTTGGAGGACTAAACATGAGAATCGTTCTGGAGTTTGATTGATAAATTTTATCAAAGGAAACCTTGAACACTGTTTTGAAAAAGATATATAATCAAACTGATTAATCAAATAGATTTCCATGAAACAAATAAACAAAAAGGTTCAAAATACCTTACTCACACTTACCTATAGTTTGTGATCCTGCTTCCTTTAAAACATCTCTGAAAGAAGACATATTTTTCTCCTTTAAAACTGCATTGCTCACTGTTTTGATGCCAGCCTCATATTTCCTTATTGTTTTCTGAAATTTTTTAAAAGAAAATCTTTCAAAAGAGTTGAAAGAAAAGTATCTTTCACAATAGAATATTACTTCTAATGGTTCAAAATAAGGGAAGCAATGGGGGTAGCTTCATGACCTTGGGAGACATTTTTAGACTCCCTATTCACTCACCAGTTTCTCTCACTGCCACTGTTATGTCTATTCCACGTCAGTGCCCTTACAAAACTTATCTGGACAATTATCATGAACTGTGGTGTAGTTTCAACTCCTTTATCTGCATACCTATCAACATTGATACTCCAAAACAGTAATCAATAACCAAAAAAATGGTAACCTGGCATTAAAAATAGTAATACTTACCGTGACTATAGTGAAAGCCTGTCACAGTATTTTTAAATTTTTTTTTAATTTTAGCCTCGCCTTTTTATTGCACCAAATAGCACTGGTGTGAAATGTAACATGAGACTGGTGCCACTTTTTTCAAAGCACCAAAAAGCACAGTGTAAAACTTATTTTTAATTGTTTTTTTTGTATTTTTTAAAATAAAGATTGTAAAATGTGGAAAAGTGCAACCAGATTTCCAAAAGCCTAATGGCGTAATCAGGGCAGTGAAATCATAATGATTTCATTACGCTAAACTCATAATAGTTGAGAGGTATGTATCTGCGTTGTCACACCAGAAAATTGATATTATAGAATTCTAGGTGAAGGCACAGTTCACAGAGGATGATAGCATATTATCTGGACATTTTTTCCAACAAACATTGGTAAAGATGGGAGGAGAATTTTAATTCAAAAACAATGGTTTGCAACAAAGAAACATTTAGGAGGAAATTTTCTTACATGCTTTGCCAAAACATGTAAATCAAGTACTAAAAAATCCATCCTAGCCCCAAACAACCAATTTTGTACCTTCAATTAAAAATTTTCTGGTAAATCTTGTGAATGTTCATTCACTTACTCACCCGAACAAAACCTGCATGTCCAAATTTGTTTCCTATAAGAAGCTCATAGAGCAGAACAACAGCTAAGTCATGGTCATTGTTTATCATTTCCTCATTTAGGAATGTAGGGTCACATTTGCCCAAGACATCTCTCAACACAGACTGATATTTGATACTTTCACTGACTAAGGCAAACAACTTGCGAAGGTTCTGAAAATATAAAATTTATAGAGATGCTAGATAAGATAAATGCACTTCTAACAAAAAGGTGTGCATCAAACCTTAAAATTATGAACAAAATCCAAAAAGAAGGCCTCCTGAAGCTGGCGCCCGTTGGGAAAAACAAGTAAAAAATATGTAAAGTTCTCCTTCTTCAGTTATTTTGACAGACTCCGTGAGTCTTTCGATGTGCCCATCAAGAACGAATCCAGTCCCAAGTTATGAAGGAAAGGAGTAACACTGGATGTTTCTGAAATCCCTTTATCATCAGTATGATCAGGATGAACAAAATAAGCTGGAGAGAAGTAAAGACATTGAAATTAGGAAAAAAAAAAAAAAAGGCATATTCTTGAACCAGAATGCAATTTCTGAAAAGTAGACAAGATCGTCCCATTATTTTACTACAGTTAATTAAATTTTGATTCTTGCTTTCTAGGATTATAAGCATAAACCAATGCCATTGACCCCACAATATTTTCATTATAATATATGGTTCTTTCCTGATAGAACCACAAGTCGGTGAGCCAGAATGTCCTCTCACAACAATTGGGTTGGGCTGCAATGCTTTGTCTAAAAAAGAGTATCCATATTTTGAGAAAAATTGAAACCTTGAATGGTCATATAAAGTAAAACTTTGTAAAGCAAGGCAATATACAACAACTCTCCGTAAGATTCATAAACAAAGTTATAGTATGAAGTACTCTTTTAAAATGGAATACATCAATATAATTATTTAATATACCCCGTAACTGGAGGAGTAAACAAGTGTTTTCAGAGATCCTTCTTTGAGGTTTGCCCTGTGTACAATTCTTGCTGCTTCCTTGTACAAATCAGTCATTGTGGACCTTCTACCTTGATTCACCTGTTGGTCAAAAGAGAAAACAGTAAACGATGTGGTTTAATGCAAAAATTGCCGGCAAGTGACTAAAATGAATTCCAAAGAACAAATCACACTTGGATCAATAGGTATTCATAAGCCTACACTGTAGCTGTAGATATCAAAGGTTAAAATGGCCAGCCATACTTAGGGATGCCTTGATCTGAAGTCGAAATATACTATTTTCACCCTTTAACAGAAATATGATTTTGACAATGAAATCATTTTGATAATTATCATTTATTATTCACAACTCATCACAGCCATTCATTCCGATTAGAAGCAACAATCATCTACAGTCAATGAATTAAGGTTCATTTTGTTTCTGCACTTTCACCAAGAGGTATATTGAGCGTGAGAGGATGTGGCATCGATTCTGACTTGTGCCTCCTTTTTTTTTTTGTCTCTCCCTCTAAAAATTAATAGATGTGAAAAGTAATATTTATCTGCAATTTTTACTTTCTGATTTTTTAGCGCTTTTATTTGATGACAAATAGAATGCTCTTCAATTTTCTTCTTGCAAGCATGCAGAGCTGCCAACCCTCGCCCATCAAAAAGAGTACAATAGATAAAAAAAGTCATATAATCAGGGGAAAAAAGTACATTCCTAGAATTGAAGAGGGGATGGACAGAGACATATTGAATTGAACTAACTTTTAAGGGACTAAAGCTAACATTGTGCAACCATACTTAAAATCACACACATCATGAAGTCCTTCATAATTCTGCTAACATTGTCAACAGCACAAAAGAAATGAGTGATGCAGTGTACATACAATGCACACATTTAGAATATGGGCTTGTAAGGCACCAGAACCATTCCCATCCCTCTCTCTCACTCAGTCCCCCCCTTCTCTCTCTGTCTCTCTCCCCCTCCCCCTCCCATCTCCCTCTGCGTCTTCCCTTCTCTCTCTCTTTCGCGCACATTGCTGATTTATTGCCGACCGGCCACATTTGCTACACTCACGGGCCAGTGAAATGGCTCGACTGCAGAAGTTGAGCACCTTTTCGATCTTTTCCTGACTTTTCAAGACCATATTTGTTTCCTCGATTGCATTTCCCCCATTTTGTTAAATATCCAAACTAATATTCCCGACCTGGTTGGGACCCTGTTAGATCACAAGGGAGGCTGTACAGACTAGTAGAGAGAGAGAAGCTTTAGTTTGAATGCGAGCAGGGTCTGACAACACCAGAGGTCTCGGTGACATACGATTAGCCTTGACCAGCATCGTTTAGAGGTTTTACTGCCTCCTGATTCATGTAGCTTCAGTAAATTATGATTTTGCAGCTCTGTTCCTAAGCACAACGCTGCAAGTTTTTGTTTTTTTTGTGATTATGTTTTTTTTTTCTCCTTTAGTTCTTTTAAGCCAAAGATTGTTAAAATAGTACAATCTCACGCTCAAGTCATAAATATGTAAAAGTACAAGAGAGAAAAATACGTCCAATATGTATTTTTCATGTACAGCTGGCAGTTCTGAGTATGTGACAAGGTCACATAATATTTTTCTATCCTCCTGTTAATGTTCAAAGTCAAACTAAGAGGCGCTGTTTGTTAACTATCCATTTCACTTTCACTTTGGATAGTAATCACACTTTTATCAAGGAAATACCAAAAACATTGCATCTGGTTGTAGTGTTTAGAGGGCCAAGTAGATTCACTTTCGTCTTGAGCTTCTTTCAACTGCAGACCTGCCTACTTTTTGAAAACCCAATTAGGGACACTTCACCCGTAGGCAGTACAAAGTTGTGAATGAATCCAACTGAATTCGTTAAAAAAAAAATCCAACTATATATATACATATATTTTTTAATGATAAAACCCAAAATATCAAATCGGGACAGTAGGCAGGTCTGCAACTGTATAAAATTATGGCCAATCCCGGGGCCGTTCATATTGGCCTGACCCCACCTGCGCAACCTCAGGACTGATTTGCTCAACTTGTAACCCTTATTGGGTTAAAAACAGATAGCTCGTTCTTCCATCAAAGATGGCACAGACACAATAGGGTACCGCATTTTAATGTCAAGGCATGATTTCATTGCATCATGACATTATGAATGACGCTAACCGAGGATTGTTGTGAATGCTGCTATAACTAATAAAGCACACAGGACTGGCTACCAAGTGAAATAATGACAATAATCAATTATTTTCAAATTGTTACAAAGCTCAAATTTTTCATTTTGGATGTGGGAAAATTCTGCCACATTACAAACGAGGGGTAAGAAAATTTAAGCCTCCACATTTAAGATATTAACAGCTACATGCAAGGACTGATTATATCTCTACTTTTGGCCAAATTTGGAGCTAAACATAAACCCTGGGAAAGGTAAAAAGTGAAGACAATCATGTCTTGCAGTGAGCCGTCGATATGTTGGAGCCGTTGGTGTATTCCTTACAGAGAGAAAGAAACTAGACCTCTAGTCTCAATCTACGGCTGTTTCCTTTTGGTCTAGCAGGGATAAAAAAAGGTCTTGAAATATTGGTATTATATAAAAGACAGTGGAGATGTTAAACACTCTTGTTAGACAACATCGCTTGGTATGACAATGTTGACATAATGGAACATGCCGTGGTTGAAGCACTTTTACTTTCGTTTTCCTCGAACCGGAAATGTAGGTCCTCTTGTCCCTATTACACTCCCTTGTGTCTGTTACAACAGTGTATGAAACAGATTAAAATGAAACTGTGATCATTCATATGTCTTTTTTAAAATTTGCTTTTTCAAAGAAACTGTTTCACTAAATAACCTTCCGTCTTTGAGACAAAGATAAAAAACAGTGAAATTAACCAATAAAGAAATTTATATACTTTATTAATTCTCACATGTCAGAGAGCCCGGTTAGCTCAGTCGGTAGAGCATCAGACTTTTAATCTGAGGGTCAAGGGTTCGAGTCCCTTATTGGG
>JBCIKM010449091.1:0-10425 GCA_039654465.1 Melibe viridis | reverse complement strand
CATCTTACTTTCCTCTGGGCTCCTCTATGACCCTCGTGTGTCGTGGGGCCCTAAAACCTCCAATAAACAAACAATTATTTTTTAGTGTAAATCATCTCTCTGCTGTTTGCGGTTTGATCTGTTCCCTCTTTTAACTAATCTATAATCTCACTTTCCTCTAGGCTCCTCCATGACCCTCGTGTGTCATGGGGCCCTAAAACCTTCAATAAACAAACAAACATTTGCCAAAGACCTGCCACTTTACTTATCCCAATAGTCACACTCCTGATCTACACAGAGCCGCCAATGTCTCCCTAGATGGTGCACTCGGTCAGTAAAAAAGTCAGATGACTTTTCCTGGCACAACCAACAAACATTTGCAGCTACTACTGCATCAAAGTCATGTTTTCCTTTCAGATAGATTTTGAGCTGGGGGAACAAGAAATATTCAGAGGGGGTAAGATCTGCATATAGGCAGGATGTTGTACGGGTCTTACAAGGGAATGTAAAAAAAACAAAGTTGTATTCATTCTCTTTAGTCCAACTTCTCTTATATACAGAAAACAAAATTCATTTTTTCACGATCACTGTTGTTTTCTTTCATTATTGTCACAGTAACTATCAGACTGCACAGATCGCCATCAATTTCAGTCCCCTCCTCGTCATTGGCATGTGCCCACCATGAAATAAACAAATCTAAAGGCCACTTTCATTTCTTGCGTTACAAAAATGCCCATTTATGTTAGGACGGTGGTAAGAAAGGTTAAAAATGCGGACAGACCGATGTTAATGGAAAGCCAGCAGTCAAATCATCAAAGCTAAAACTGAAAGCCATGGTTGTGCTTACAAAGAAGAGTTTCCATGCAAGAGAATGGAGGTGGGAATGCAATTTAAAACTACAAGGCCTACTGATGTATTGTTTACATTAATTAACTTCTGTTGGGCGTTTAGGGTTAGGGCGAGTGGTGTAAAAGTGCTTCAGTTTTAAAATTCGATATCTGTTTATTTTGTAAAAATTTAAAAAGTTATAAAAATAACTAGAATTTTTATTTGCGCTCTAAATTTCTTGGACATTTCAGTTCTTTCCGTTTTTCAGTGGTACAGCACCTTTTTTCGTGGCACTTGGTAGCTCTGCAGTTGGTCAAAGTCCTCTTAATGCGGTTAAAATTGAATTAAAAGGCCTAAACCACAAAGAAAAATTAGAAATGACCACAATTGTATAAAATCTAGATCTTGCCCCATCTGACTATTTCTTGTTCCCCCAGCTCAAACTTTATCTGAAAGGGGAACATTTTGACTTCATTATGACAGTGTTAAAGAAGAGGATATTTTCGTTGAAGGTGCCAGGAAAAGTCGTCTGAATTCTTCATCGACAGAATGTGCCATCTTGGACGACATCAGCAGCTCTCAGTGGATCAGGATGGTAGCTATTGGGGAAAAAAAGTGGCAGGTTTGTAGCAAAGATTCTAAGATTTCTTTTGATAAATACTGTATGCATCTGCTGTAAAAAAAAAAAAAAATCTTATAACAACGCGTAACTTATTTGTCAGCCCACCCTAGTAGATCCAGTGAGAAAAAATACAAAGTCAGATTAAATGGAAAAGAATTTTATTTACATGTTCATACCAAGCGGCAGAATACAAAAGACTTGCAGAAATCACAGTTTTTATTTCCTCTGCTCACGACTCACACCGTTCAACTACAACCTGGAAAGAATATCTCTTTGTACCAGTAGAATGGCAGGGCCTTCAACTCAGCCTTTGTCGAATACTAGCCCGATATCTTAAAAATTAATTTTTTATGCTTTGAATTCAAACACAAATGAACTTTTCCTTCATGAGAAGTGGAGTTTTGTAGGCAGTGAAAGAATTACATCTTCAAGCTATATATTTCATGATGTAATTTTATTTACTGCCACAATTATAAAAAATTAAAATAACGGAATTGGTTCTGACATCACCTGAACACTACAAAGCTTTTAAAGCCTTTATTCCCAAAAATTGCAATTCAGTAACAACAGAAGTATAGGGCTTGACCAGAAGTTCACATAGAGGAGCAGACCAAATTTAAGCTGAAGGGATTCTTGTTGCTCACAAAAATCATTTCTTTCATGCCTTCTTCTGTTTTAGCTGGAAAAAATAAATCAAATATGATTGGTCAAAATCAACAACAATCTGATAATAATGTACGATAAATCTGCCTGTGTGTATCATAAATTCTGATCACAAGATAAATAAAAGGAATACATGTAATTTGGATTTGACAAATTTGAAAATGCACAACTCTTAATGTGAAAAGGATAACCTACTTGAAAAAATGTATGGCAAATAGCCTTGCTAAAACAAATTAACAAAATTTAGAAGACAGCTAGTTGAGCATTAGACATAGATCATCACAATCAACTTATTAAAAATTGACACAGCACTAACTTTCAAGCATTTCCAACTCATGACACACTCGAAAGAAGCTCTTGACAATACCCATGTGCATCTATGCAATGTTCAGTTAAGAAGTTGTTTTTTTTAATACAAAAAGGCAAAAGTTGTACTGGTAGGTATAAGCAAAAGAAGAGCATTGTATTTCCATATTTTTGATAAGAAATACCGGTATTAACGTATTTCCGGCTGAAGTTACGACTCATGCGTCGATCACTGCCATCCCACTCAAGACGGAGTGACAAGCCAGTTGTTCCTTTACATTTAAATCTGTAATCTAATTAGACCTGTTGGCTCTTGGAACATATTTTATTTTAGTTATGATACAGCTTTTCAATAAGCTTTTGCTGACTTAATGCTTTTATTTCACTCTAAATTCTATATTTTCTTTGTTATGATCAAAGTGAAAGCAGAACTTCTTCAGACATTGAAAATTAATTCTGTCGGAACCAGTGATTTTTGGCGTGTCTAATTCCAATTGGAAAGAATTAAGAATTCACCATAACATGATAAAATACTCATTACGAATTACATTGACCAACAAGAGACTTTTAAAGAATCATATTCCACCAATTGTAACATCATTATTCAGTACTAGATATCTCTATACAATCAAGCAGTAGTTAATATGACATTGTGTTGCATTTCAGTGAAAATGAAATTTTCATAGGATCAGATTCAGCGGTTGTTTTTCTCTTTCTTCTCTGGCCATGCTAGCTCTTTACTGAACCAGTAATGTTGCCTTTTGCTATTAAATGGCTCATAGTTAGGGTGTACATATGATAAACAAACAAATCTTGAGGTCAGTCAATCCCGTTTGTTTAGTCACAGTGTTTGTCACCTAGTCTAAGTTTCTTTCTGGGGTGTTCTGTTTTGTTTTTTTTTCCCCAAAAAAAAAATTAAAGTCAAAAGTTTCCGCTCATTCTCTCTTCAGTCATCATCACTGGAATCAAGCAACTCAAAGCAGCTTATAACACAAAAAGCTCATGAACCACAAGCTGTTGAAAATGATATTGCCTTCATTGCTTTGCTCAAAATAAAATTATGAAAAATAAACCCTGTTTTATTCAGCTGCATATCATGCAGACATGTTGCTCAAAAAGTCAGTGCCCAGCTTATTGTTGCTTTTCTTGGCAAGCCAAGACAGGGCTTTATCAAAAAGATTTCCATTGCTTGGAGGTCCCTCTAACACAAAACATTGTATTTTCCTAGAATCCATTTATGCTCTGTGCTTAAAGGTATTGGTCTACTATCATTACATCTAAACCTCCATGTAAAAACAGAGAAAAAAAAAACCAACATTGAACTTTTTATCAATTGATGGTTTCTTTTCATAATTTAATCGATCTGGGTTAAAAACCTTTCCTCTGCATTGTTCAAGTGGCAATTTTTATCATATTCTTGATAGGCTGACACACATGATCTGATCGACTCAAATTTTCTTGTTTTTTTTAATATTCAAAATTTCTTAACTCAAATGATTAGACACAGTGTCTGTGGTGGTTGAAAGTGAAATAAAAGGCTCAAAGGAAGCCTACTGTCTGTTTCAAATAATTTTATAACACACGGTCAGCTTGACAGGAATAATAGTATTATGGTGAGGAAACAGCCTGACAGTGATAGAAAAGAAGTATTTCTTCAAGATTGTTACAACAGTAAATAGGAAGCCGCCTACCTGTTTCATCTTGTATCCAATTTCTGTCCATATAGTAATGTAAGCAGCTGTATGCTTCTTTCTCGGAGTACTCAGGAACGTAAATAGGGATGAAAGGGTCCAAAAATTCAAAGCCCTGTGGGAATCAAAATTAATTTTTCCAGTTATCATTTCTCTCTAACCAATTTGTAATTCTGAATCATGATGCATCATTTTCAACACTCCACAAAGCTTCCATTGAATTAATCATAATACTTCATCAAAGTTCTATACAACACATTTGAGAAAAAAGTAAGAACTTTTTTTGGGCCCGAAAAAGAGTCACTGATGCCGAGGAATAAGTCGAAGTTTCAATAATACTGAATAATTGTGATGAAAAAAAAAACCAGAAACAAAACAACCCTCAAGGAGTTCTTATAACTTTTGGATATCATATCCATATTTGCTAAAGACCAATGGGCCAATGTACCACAGGGCATGCATTGCTGGGCAATTCTGAGAAAAGACAGACTGAACGAACTACTACTCTTTTATACTGACGGCTCCGCATGTCATA
This sequence comes from Melibe viridis, assembly GCA_039654465.1. Lineage (NCBI taxonomy): Eukaryota > Metazoa > Mollusca > Gastropoda > Nudibranchia > Dendronotidae > Melibe > Melibe viridis. Next base: position 5,801 of record JBCIKM010449091.1, on the reverse strand, counting down.
CTTTGACATGTCAATCGTTGTCATAAATTCAATTCAATAAATAAACAGAAATAGAAACATCCGCATTGAGTATTTACAACACTCTGATTTACAAACATCGCATCGTGAATAACACATCTGTCTTACAATCAACAAGACCTACAGTTACTTACCTACTGTATCAAAACTAAAGCAGCTAAATTTTAAACAATGAAAGCCAATCATAACATTCATGCACCTCCTGAAATAACATACAGGTGTTGCTATGTAGTTCTTTTTTGTAACCCATTGGATGCTACTGCTACTCTCTGTCACAAAAGTTATAGAGAAAATTATCTTTTTTCTTTATTTCATATATTCTTTTAAATTTTTACTGGCATATCTGAAACGCCTAATGATTTTCCCAACCAAGATCGCCAAATTCAAGACCATTTTCATTTTAAAGACTGTTTTTCCCCAATCGGGTGCAAATTTTGGAAATAACTGACTTTTCCCCAGGCCGATTGGGAACCCTGTTTTTAACTCTTTTAGGACGTCATTTTTTTACAACCCAAATTAACAAAGAATTACTTAAAAATTCACCTAAAAAAGACAAAGATAGCTACAACGTTCTTTGGTGAATGAAATCAAGCAGAAAAGAATAAGGAATGTAATTCAAAACGCATCTAATAGTTGATGTTGATGAGGAAATAAGGATAGTTGAAGAAGTAACAACCAAATCTTAAAACACTCTCCCCCTCTGCACGATTTAAGTAGCGAAACGAAAAAAGTGAACACCAACGGGTGTACAGGAACATAAATTAAACAAAAGATGAAAGCTTGAACTCACAGAGACCTTTTAGTTGAGGCTCAAAGGCAGCTTGAAGAGGAAACTAGCCAACTAATAAAAACAGTGTTTAAGTTGGATACTGTGTGTTTGAGTATTTGTCAGGTAAACTCAATGCTAACAGCAGCACCATAATTGGATTTTTAAGACAATCAGCAGCCCATTGCTTGCTTAAGAATTTGGGAAAAATCCTTTATGAAATCTAAATACTGCAGTACCATAATTATAAACAAACAACAAGTCAAAAAGGATCAAGTTACAAATATCATCCTTGTAATACATTATTTCAGTCTATTACTATTAAGCTACCTGCCAAGTTTCTGAAAAACTGAAAACAGCAGTAAAGCAAGATGACCTGGTTAATCATGAGGAATGCCAACACAACAGTCACCAAGTGATGAAAATAGTTCAATTATTCCTTGGGAAATCAAACACAATCGTTGACTTGGAAACAATGGGGCCAACTGAGTAATAAGAGATGCACTTTTATAACATTTAAAAAAATATCAGAGCATCCCTTCTAAGAGGCCAATATGCCTGGGACTAAATAAAAAAGAGGTGCCTTCTACAATATATTGAGAGCAAAGATTGCCTCTTTTTTTAGCACCCTTAGTTACAAGACATCACTCCCATGGGCTATTTTTTTGGAATTACCAAAATAAGACACAGATTGATTCTTGACCAGAAGTGAAACCTAATTAATTTGGTGGCAAATTGATTTAAATTGATAATACGCTTCAGCAATAAGGCAAGGACTAGGGAGACCCATTAATGAGAACATTCAAATAAAATATCAAGTACAAGGTTCACAAAACCATTTGTAGTTGTAGTTCAGTCACTTCACATAATTTTGTCACTTGATGTATTAAAGACAGTGCTTGTCTTTATTTTTCCTACATCTTGGTCCATTAAAACATCCTGTTGTAATATATTGTCAGACAAATTCTAGGCAGCTCTGTGTATGCAATGTTATGAGATGAAGAACACTTTTTGTCTGAAAAAGAAATATGCAGAGCATCATGTCATTTAATCACACATACACAGTTTGATAAGTGATCGAGTTAAAATTCTATGTCACATTTCATTGTCTTAAGTACCCACCTCCTGTCCTAGGAGATAAAGTGGGGTGAATTTTTCTCGATAACCTGTGGCAGCAGTGTCTAATGTACACACGACGGCTCCATTACTCTGTAAGAAGATAAAACAAAATGAAAACTTAGAAACCTTCATCAGTCAATCATTAGCTTATTTCACACAAAAACAATCAAATAGTACAAGTGAATTTCCTCCCAAAGAAAGAGTAGTTGAACAGTCTGGTAGGTGTTCCTCATTAATTTATTTATTTAAGCCTGTATTCTATCAATTGCACATACTATACTCCTTTGACCAGCTACAATGGCTGCCCCTACCAGGAAAGGCAATGATTGTAAAAATGACAAAAGACTGTACGATCAATGATTAATGAGTTGGAACTCACATGACAACAGCTGGCGCCTACTGGTTGCTTCTCTAAGTGATCCCAGCTGATATTTAATGCATTTGTTCCATCATGTTAAAGCCAAAAAACAAACACACACCAGCAACAACAAACCACTCCTTTTTGAAAATTTTGTCACATTTGAGAATTTGTGAACATACAATTTTACGCATTACAAAACGTTGTGGTGATTTTCATGAAGCAACCAATTCATCTTGGACCAAAAAGTTGCCAATGAGGACTTTTGTGTACGCTACTAATAGAGAATCCAAGAATCTATGATTTATTGTGGTTTCATTCAAGCCAAGGCTTGGGTCGACTATGCTCACTCAGGTGACTCAGGCACTTACACATGGAATACTGTCACACAACACACTCTGTGGTGGCATCGGCAGTACAGACAGCAGCCAACAGCGTTGGAGTTGTGGGTTTTTGTTTTCATATAAACTATGTGTCTGTATGTTGCATCTGTGCGTGTTTACGATGATAAGGTCACTCAGAGTGTCAGAGTTTTCAAGTCGTTCGTAGAACAGGGCCTCTCTAGTATGTTTAACAAATGCAATCATTAGTCACGATCCATGTTTCTTAAAGACATTTTAGGATTCTCTATACCTAAAATGGTCATGAGCTGCTGAGCCCTTGTATTTTGTACAAGGTAAAAATGGTAAAACACTCAGAGATAATTTTATCATTGATATCACTTTACAAGGAAGATTTATTAATGTAAGTCTGCTTAAATTATTTCATACTTTTATCCTTTTTGCTTATCTGCATTGTAACTACTTTTGAAAGTGTTGAATTCTATATAGGATACCTTACCCAAGTCGGCTGCATCATTTTCTTCATGTTGTGTACCAGGGAGATTTCATGAGGCTCAATCTGAAAAAAAATAATAGGAATACATGGCCTTTCATTTCTTCTTCCTAGAAGCAGGTAACAGCTAGATATGACGAATTTTGAAAATAAATATATAGAGAGTAGTCGTTGGCAAGTTAAATGCCAGAAAATTATCCAGTCAAAAACCAAATTGCAATATTTCCAATGCTACATCTTATTGCCACTTAAATCAATACTGGTGGCAAGGACAGCTGGCCTTCCTTTCAAGCGGGCAAAATGTTATACAAAATAAATTTATCCATATTGTCTTTATGTCTCAGGATTATTAACACAGGTAAGTGTCTGTGTGTACGTGCGAGTGTATGTGTGTGTGTGTGTGTGTGTCTATACATGAATGTGAGTGTATGAGTGTGTGTAAGTAAGTGTATGGGTGTGTGTGAGACAGTGTGTGCATAAAGGATAGGCAAAGTACAAATAAAAGTACGTATGCTGCCGATAGTTGCATGACATATACACCCAACTACAACAAAGCAGCAAGACACAACAAATTGGGTTTGCACCTTTGAATTATACAAATTGCACCATTCTTCTCCTAGCATTGTTCAATTTGATAGTGACTCTTGCATACATATAATAAAAGTTAAATGTAAACTACCTAAATTCTGAAACACAAAAAAGATAAAGAGGCAATGGTCTATATGGGTTGTTTTTTTTAACTTCAAGAAAAGTCTTTTTCTTGGTCACGAGGACTTCATAAGGGTCAAGGAAATTGAAATCAATTCCAAAATCTTTGTGTCCACATAATGCTTGTCTTATGTGATATATCCTAGCTATATCTCTATCCTGCTCTGCATTTGGAATGCTAGTGGAATGATATTTCTGTTCTTCAAAATTGTTAATAAGACACTTACCAATTTCCTGTCTGATGTCTTTAGAGAAAGTGTGTTTTTCCACTGTACAAACATTCCATTCAAAGCTTCAACTGTTACCAAAACTCTTGTCCTGATGAGATATTAATTTTTTTTTAAATGACAAATAAGCTCTTAGGAATTAAATTTTCATTATTATGTGGTATGTATAAATGAATCTTTTACATCATCATCACTATACAAGGTCTTCCAAAAATGTAAGGATCCTGCACTGTCAGCCTCGTTTAGCATCAATGAGAAAACCAGTCAGCATACTAACTAAATATTGAGCTATTGAGCCTAAGAAAGAGCGGTGCTAAGGTATTGAAAAACCCGGCATATCAAAATAATGCACAAGTTCTCAAAAATTCGCTGACAACCATGTCACGAAAGAAATATAGAATGCATTCAATTTGAATTACACTTAAAATGTCAAGACTCATTTTTTTTTTAAAAGATTAAGCTACAAAAAAAAAAAAGAAGCAAAAGAATTAAAAATTTCCAACCTAATATAAAGCACAGTACAAAAGCAAACCAAAACAGTATCCAGATTAATAATAATAATAATAATAATAATAATAACAACAACAACATATAGTAATAATATTGTTATCATCATCATAATAATAATAATCAAACTTTTATTTCCTTTTCAGGCAATTCCTGTGAGTTTCATTACTGTTATTAATTTTCACTAATAAAAGAACAAAATTACCCTTTGCTTTTAGCTTGCAGTCTTAGCTCTTTCAGAACAACACCCAGAACATCACTTGAAAACTTTAACCGCTTTAGTCCCTGCAGATGACATGAAAAATATCAGTCCAGCAAAATAACCACCTTATGATAACACCTCGTTTTCTTGACTAGAATTTTACATTTTTGTAACTGTCTCTATCACATATAAGTAGAGAATTACACATCACAACAGTTAATCTGACATACTTGGGATTGGAAGAGTTGTTTTGGATTAATAGTAGTGCAAATTCTCTTGTTTTCTTTATTACTCCATAATTGACATCTCAAATCAAATAAATCTCAAAGTTCAGGGAAGTTGCTTGCCATTCCAATACCATATTAACTGATCTCATTCAAAGAATGGCAAGGTTGACTGACTGAAATAATGAGGAGAAGGAGGAAATGATACACGGACACCAATAATGATAGACGTGTAACTGGAAGACAATGAAAACATGTGTAACCCACTGTGTTACAAAAGCGGGAGGCAAAGTTTAAAACACTGGTTAGAAAACTTATCGTGCACATTTTTGATTGACACAATGAACAAGAAAGTGGGAGAGGGATGATGGAAAGTTGCAAGAGTCTGTACTGTGAACAATTAAGGGTTGGTTTTTTTTTTCATTCACTTATCTAATCTAAATTTCTCAATGGTAAAATATGTTGCCAGGTGATGCCGCAATTAAATTTTTATTATTTTTTTTTTATATTAATTTGCATTTGGGAATACCAAGTTTGTTTGTGAATAAGAAAAGTTTTCCAATTAAGCCGTGGTGAAAATTTGGACTGAACACAACTAATTCATTAAGAAAAAAATCAGAGAATCAGTTGCATTTCAGATTAAAGTTAGTTTTGGTTATGAATTTTTAGATAAAGGAGGTAGAGACGTTTGTATATTTGGGAAGTGTCGTCAACCAGCAAGGAGGTACAGATGAAGATGTAACAGCACGGATAGGCAAAGTACGGACAGCATTTATTATGCTCAAGAACATCTGGGCATCAAGAGACATCTCTCAAAGGACCAAGATACGCATCTTCA
>JBCIKM010448980.1:0-10426 GCA_039654465.1 Melibe viridis | reverse complement strand
AAGACGATAGCTTCAGTGTAAAAGAAAAGAACAGAAGTAGAAGAGCCCACCAGGGACTCCCACCAACCACCCGCCATACACTCTTAGACAGACACATAAAGTCTAACACATAATATCATTCTTGATCCTTGCTGGGGAAGGGAGAGATTGGGATCAGGCAATGCTGAACCAAGAACGTAAATCAAAGCTAAGAAAAGAACACAAGGTTTAGGTTTCTGAAAACATGTACAAGGAGATGGTGTACATCGGAGTTGTCAATGTTAAGTCTGGATGTTGAAAAAAAACAACCCCCCCCCCCCCAAGAAAAAAATGGAACTTTTCCCTTCAAAGGACTCTTGAGCCCCCAATAAGGTTTACGCAAAAAAAAACAACTAAAAATAAGTATTATTCTTTCCCCATGAAAAAATGAATCCACTCAAGGGAGGAAAAAAAAAAGAAAACATAAGAAACAATCCTCCCCCTCTCCTATCTATTTAAGACAGGATTATAACACTTATGATGACGACAAATGAAAAGTGGTTACATTCATTATTCACACAAAAAACTGTACTGTGTATTTAGTCAACATATTCATTTTGCATACAGTGAGTGATCTTGAGCAATATTCAAATTCAAATACACAGTCTTGAGTGAAAGGTTTAAATTTAAAAGGTTGATTTTTTTCTTCTTTTTCTTTTTTTCTCCCATCAATTGTAACATGCATACCAGAAAATGTAAATGAGGTTAAAACCTATTCATGTTGATTCTTGCAACCTCCCTTAGTTTTATTTTTAAAAAAGGAGGGCAAACATACATTTTGCCAAAATTATTTACATGTAATGTAGGAGAGAAAAAGATAATGAAAAAGAAAAATTCCAGCTTGCACTTCAGAAAATCATTACAAGGTGAAGAAATAAAAACTTAAGGATTTGCAGGGCCACTATTTTGGCAGAGAGGAAGGAAAGGCGATCAAATTTCATACAGATAAACTGTAAGGTGGTTGACCCCTTTGGTCTTTGAGACAAAGGCAACAGCTTGAAGAGGTATAACACAGGGACTATCAGAGATTGGGAACAGCACATGACAAAGACATTTGGCATTCTTGATGGTTTTCTTGTCCCTTTCCTGAGGATTTTTTTTTTTTTTGTTTTTTTTTTTTACTTATACCTAATTAAGAGTGGCGGATGGCTCAGTTGGTAGGCCCGCTTTCTGGGCAGTGGCCTGGTGATGGGTACCATGGCAGTTCCTGGGTTCGATTCCCTCCTCAGCAGACAACTTCCTTTTTTTCCCCCTTCTTCATATGGCTTTGACTTGCCCCGGTACTGTACCTATAGCATTTTCTGTTTATTTTTAACTAATTTAGGGGAGTTCATGCCCCGGTTTTATAAAATAACACATTCACGATGATACTAGTCATGGTCTAAGAATTGAACATAGGTAGCTTTATGAATAAACATAGAGCTTTTACAATGACTCACAATGAGTACAGGGTAACTGCTGTTCAAAGAATTTTTTTTTTAAAACAATAAAGGATGCAACTTAAACCTGATAGAATGCATCCAAAGCTTGCTAACTTGTGAAATAACTTAATCAAAGACAGTTTGCTTTCACACAGTAACAGTGCTGTGATTGTGTACTCTACCTCTTTACCTCAAAATATAAAGATATTCCAAAAACAGCGAAACCTCTGTTACAGACCTTAACATTTACATGACAATTTCACTCAGATTGTTGTAACTCCATTTTAAAATGATATTCAATGCAGTTTGATCACCAATAATTTTGCTCATTCAACCAACTTTTGGCCAAGCACATTTCCTTTAATGATCAAAGCTGTGAAAGGAATTGTGTGTGTGTGTGTGGTTTTTTTGTTTTGTTTTTTTAATTGCGAGACTGTAAATAGTCTTTGAATTGTGGTCCGATATCCACTTTTATGACCCAAGTGCCCACCCAAAACATCCAAAATGGTGACCTTGGGTCTCATATCTAAAAACATCTTATCCATTTTGCTTCCATTTCCTTATTATTCATTTGTGGGAAGGGGTTCACCCAAAAAGAGGACAATGGAAACTGAACTGTTCTATAAAGAACCCAATCCTAACCTTCCCTACACCTGCAGTCTAGAAACTAAGCAAAAAACATTTTACTAGGCACAAACTGCTTGTCTCAACAATTCTTCAAAGATGTTTTGACACAATCTGACAGCAGATTGGTGGCACTGAAACAAATGCCAGACAAAGAAAAACTCTCACACTTCAGAGTCAATCACAAATTCCTGCACAGTGTTTACAACTACAACCTTGAGGAAGTGGTTGAAATCAAACCTGTGAACACAACACACTTGGTATCATTCGGACATTTCAATGTTCCTTCAAAGTCTGACGCAAACACTCAGCTGTCCCAGGAAAGATCAATGATCAATGATAACTTTGTTCTGTCACCCGCATGAGGAACAAATGTGAGAGGACAATAAGAAAATGCTTTTAGAAATGGCAGAAGAACCTGTTCCTGCAACATCAGCACAGCAAGGTACGCTCTCTCCTGGGTCAACTCCGCTATTCTTAACGCCATCTGCCACAAGAAAACGAGCCAAACGAAAGGCAATCAAGACAGACCAAAAGAGGAACTTTGACATTGGAGAGGTACAAGAACTCCAGTCCAGGCCCAGGTCTGCTAAGAAATCTAGCAGGACAGCTGCAGGTATCTGGAGGATGATGTCCAAGAAGATTTCCAAGCTAATTCCCAGAAATTTATGCCCACTTGAAGAGCTGGGCTATACGGCATGTCTCACAGAGAAAACCCTAATGATGGACAGGATCTGCTCTAAGTCAGACTTTGGTAGAGATAACATTATGATGCTTTTGCCAGTCTTGTAGATGTTCTGTGCTCTAGGGTGCTGCCATTGTCTTAGAGTGCAGCTTACAAATATATTTATCTTTGCCCGTGTGTATTATTAGCCTGACATTAACCTTGTTATCCACATTAAAATAGTCAATCATCAAATAAATACTATATATTGTAACAAGATTGACTTGTTTGACTTGGATAAAACAATTGACCATTTCCATTCAAAATTTCAGTTCTTAAGAGACAAAAAATATAAAACATACTTTATGGATTTGATTCATCTATTTCAGAACCAGATTTTATATGTTCATCCAATAAAGCAGGTTAAACACAAAGCCAACTGGAATAAAACTGGGCAGGTAAAGAAGAATGTGTTAGTGCTAGAAGAAGTCCATTTTCTTTCCCACAGCATCCATGCACCAGAATGAGAGAATGACAAACACAGCAGAATTAGTTTGAAATGACACATCCTTCTGTATCTCCGCTTTCGCTATGGTGAGGACCAATTCTTTTATCCATAAAACAGGATCTCAATCATCTTTATGAAAACAAATACCATAAAAGCACCAGGACATGCAAATAATAACAAAGCGCTACTTGATGGGAGTTGGCTTCATTAATTAAACTGAAATTAAATGTATAAGACAACATGATGTTAGGTATTGATTTCAAAAGACCTTTTTGACAACACTCAATTCAAAACACAAGATAGATCTGCCCCTCAAAGGCAACAAGCCACAGAGATTGTTGGTGAATTGATTTTAGAATGATAAGCAGGTTGATATCTTTAGAAAAATACACGGGTGTTAAATCATAAAAGGGCAGTCCACAGTAAACACACAAGTTCTCCATTAAAACTGACAAAGAGTTAAGAGAAAAAAAATATTCTCCTTGAAGAAACATAACATATGTTTCAAAGTCAAGATGGTGTAAACATATGTAAAAATTTGTATGTGTATAAACATACCAATTACATTAAGAGGTGTTAGCATAAATCTTTGCCAGATGAACACTCCTTGCTCATAGGTAGAAGAGAAAAAATGTAGATAATCTCCAAAGAATAGCGCATCTCAAATAAATTCTTGAGAATTGTAATTTAAGAAATTAAAAAAAAAAAAAAATATAGATAATATCATTGGTAATAGTTATCTTGGATTCGCCAAACTTTCAGAGCATTATAAAAAATTTTTTAAAAACCAAAAACATGTGTGTTTGCATAATATGAATGAATATTTGACTCGCATTAAAGCACAGCTGAAAGGTTAGAGACACCAGTTTTTTTTAATTGAAAATGCTCTGTATGTGTGTGTAAAGAAAAACAAAAATCTTTGGAAGCATGGAGAGGAGTATACTGAAAGTAAAAAGGCCGGTACAAACGACTAGCTGGGTAGCTCTAAGGCCAGAAAGGCAGTCAACACCAACAAACTGACTCACATTAGCAAGGAGTTTACCGAGGGCCCATGACACGGCTGAGACAAGCTTTGATCCTCTCTCATGCCGATATCTGATGCAGACAAAAAACAGTCTTGGTAGAGGGTGCAACTAACAGAATACATAGAAAAGCACATTGAAGTTAAGAAAACACCTCATACGTCTTCACCCATCAAAATGACAAAACATGAAAAGGCATTTTCTACCAATTAAGGTGTAAGCAAAAAAAGAAAATAAATAAATTAAAAAATAACTAAACAACAAAAATAGCAGCTTGATTGGTATTTTGACGATACAAATAAAGGAAAGACAGATACACCCTGTGATTCATTTTGGCATATGCCACTTTTGCCATCCTTTCCATAGAAATAGTTTTTCATTCAAAAGAAGACTGGCTGAAGGTTTTGTGTGTCTGACAATATTTATCTTAGACAAGGAATTTGTCTTTTAAATAAAATCATACATTGAAGGGGAAAAAAAAGAAAAGAAAGCTTTTGATTGGTAAATAAATCTGCACAGTATGACAGAAAAAAGTAACAAAAAAACAAAACAAAAATCATAATATAAAAACAGCAACAAAGAGCACCAATTAATTTTATACCTTCCACTGGTTCTGATATACCAAAAGCATTACGATGTACCTGATGTTAGGAGTCTCAGGTCATGAACTACACTATACAAAGGAATAATGGTTATCAATAGCCCGATTAGGTTGTTGTTGTTGTTGGTGTTGTTGTTGCTGCGTCATTGTCTGCTCCCTCACCACATTCTCTATGGAAGCAGTTGTGGCGCGCACAGAGCCGCTGATGACCACCACCTCCTGGTGCCCCAGCAAGCCATGCCGCCCCCCAGCTGCATGAGAAGCTGCCCCGCCCCGCCCCCTTGGAGAGCCATGGACAGAAGGGGTGCGGGACCGCTCTAGGGCCACGATGAAGTCTGTGAGAGTTACGTCGGAGGAGCCACCAGACTCCAAGGGGATAGGGTGGGTGCCAAAGTGTTCCAGCATGTCGAAGATGGTGTCAAACCATAGGTGTTGAACCCTACACCGTCCTTCATTGTTGATGGTCATCCTCAGATGCTGCAGAGCAAGGCGAAGTAGATATCTTGTCAGAGTGACTAATGTTTATAGTTTGATCAATGCTTAGTTGTGAAAAAGTTATATTTTATATGAGCTTTCTTTCTCCAACGCCCACATATCTCTAGAAATCGACACGGGATAAATCTTTTTCCTGCTATGGAATGTCTGTTTTTCTATGCATAACCCTTAGAGAGTTCAATGTTTTTCTCTGCACAACCCTTGAAAGGTTTCATGCAGTCAACCATACTCAAATTCAAGGAGTTTTCAAGCAAAATTTCTAAAATTAAAAACAAACAAAAGCTGAGATTTTTCGACATCGAACCTAATGAAGCGAATTATGGTAAATCAAGGCATCTTAACAAAATGCAGATATACGCAATTGTAATTTTTTGCTCAAAATAAGAATTATTGCAATAAAACCAGTGAGATGCAGGTCTGGAAATTAAAAATTCAATAGTGTTCTTATTCCAAATCTTTTTTTTTCTAAAGTAGCACGATGAAAACTCACCTTTGCTCGTCCTTGAAAGTTGAAGGTGAGCACATACTCCCCTGCTCTGGTTTCACTTTTCCGCACCAAAAAGACTCCATGGCCCGAGGGCCCCTGCTGTAGAACCAGCTGAGCAGCCTCAGCCCTGGACAGAGTGCCGTGGAACCAGGGGTATTCCTTGAGCATTGTCTCTACCCCTCCCTCCATTTCATGACCATCTGAAACCCCTGCTTCTGTCACACAAAATGAAATAAATACAAATAATAAAAAAACAAACAAAAAAAAAAACGTTTCATAGGCAGAAAATGACAGAACAGTTAGCAAAATAATATTAGCAAAGCACGGTTTTTAATCATGAATGTCTCTCTCTCTCTTTTTTTTCTTTTCTTTTTAACATAAAAATGGATTCTTTCAAATCAGTTTCTCCCATCCCTGCCAATCCAATTTTCAAAAAAAGATATACCCCATACTAACAGATGTACAATTTTCATGTAAACTTTATAAAAGTTGTCTAACTTCAAAAGAACTGGTCTTCATTTTTTGGGCGTTTTTTTTAGTGGGTAATACTTGTTGCCTATGACTGCTGAGTCTCTCATAGGGACTTACCAAGACCACTCTCGGCTCGAGGCGACATTCTGAGGTCTCCAGTACTCAGGTTGGACACCGTGGGCGGGGTGCTGGCAGTGTTGTCTACATGGATCATACTCCAGGGCCGGGGAGGGGATGTCGTCGTAGAGGCAGCAGGAGACGGCGTGTGCTCTCCACTCTGTCCTAGACTTCCCTGTGAAGAGCTTCTGTGTTGTGATCCAAGCTGTGTAGCATCTATCAATAACAAGAGCAAAGAAGAAAATTTTTGTTTTTATTAGTTTTAAAAAGAAAAAAACCCCAACCCATAATGATTGTAAAAAGAAAGAGTTGCTGATGAGCTTTAAATAAAACAAATAACTCAGTGAATCTCTTAACTCAAACGTTAAACTTGGATGCAACTTCCTGTGAACGACTAGGAAATAAAATATTATAAAGTAATGGTAATAAAAGAAAGGAAAACAATGAAATGGAAAGGAGAGAATAATAAAAAAAATAGTTTAAAGCAAAATATGTGCATAAACTAAAAGAAATATTTGCTTTCGATTAAGACGTACGTGAAGGAGGCATATAGATCTCAGACAGAAAAGTAAAGAGGAGACGAATTATTAACAAATACACCTGAATATATATGGGACATACAAACCCAAGTTAATACCTTTTCTCTCGATGGATCCAGATGGTGCTGTAGGTAATCTAGGCCTCCTGATATGAACAGCAAGAAAAAATAAAAAGGGAATAATTTCATCTAATAATTTCATGTACTTTTCCAGTAATGAATGCTCACATGACATATGCAGGAATCTTTGGTAGTTTCAATATTCAATTAATTTTGTGAAAAGTTTAAAAGAAAGATTGCTGTGACTGAGAAGATCAATTTCTCACATCTGCAGACTTGTTGCAAAGATTTAAAATATACAAATCAAAAATGTATAAACACACTTTTAAAAACTTTTTGCAATTTCTAAAACCTTTTGCACGAAGTAATGAAAAATTTCTGATTAATCTGTAAAGCATGCATTTAAATTTCATCCAAGATGGATCAGGTACAAACTTCAACACTCTGTACTCTTCATATTGAGCATAAAAAGTAGACAAGTCCTTGTACTCACATTGCAGCCATGCCCTCTGCAGTAGCAGCGCAATAGTTGTGCTGTATGCAGTTCTTGATTGCTGTTAGCCATGCTCTCAATTCTGTGGGGTCTGTGGCTTCTACCACATATTCAATGGTTCCTTCTCCCTTCATGTGAAAACAAAGATTTTGTTATCACTACTAACAATATAAATATATATATAATTACAATTGGAGAATTGAATCTTTCCATGAAAATGATAAATAAAGCCTATCTATTATTGTTATCATACTATTATTATTATTATTATTATTATTATTATTATTATTATTATTATTATTATTAATAGGGGGAACAAGAATGAGGCCCTCCTTAGCAATTCAAATTAATCTCCTCTAGGAGTTATTTCTAACTTTATTTGTCATGATTCAATTCAAACTTGTTGGAATGCATTGAAACCTTGATGGCTAGAATTCATCACCGTATGAGAAAGAATTTATCACGATATGAGAACCTTAAGTGAGGTGCAAAATTTTCTGAGAAAGAATGGAAAAGGCTTTTGAACTAATTGTTTGATTGTAACAAACACCTTTGATATGTTGAAATGAAGGTCAAATTTGCCCAGTTTGTACACCCCCCCCCTCCCCCTGCATTTCTAGACTTAAACACTTAATGTTCTCAAACACAGCAATTTATAATGTGGTAGAGCTTTAAAAAAGTGGAAAAAGCTGAAAGTTGCTACCTTAATGACAAATGTGTTCTCCCTATCTGGCATCTCCAGGGCAGTTGTTTCCCTTACTTCTGTTATCAAGAAGCAAAACAAGCCAGTTCTTGGTTTCACAGCCTGTTAAGGAAAATGGTGAGAGTAACGTAAAGTGTTGAGCATTTTAAGAACCTTGAACTACAGCAAGACCACTTCACTTAGATGCTATGAGTGCATCTTCATCATATTTGACAAACAAGCAAGAGCATTTCACTTTCTTGAGTTGGAAAATGAATTTACCAAAAAAAAATTTAAAAAAGAGTTTGAACCAGAGTGTGAAATTGAGAGACAATTGAAACAACTCTCTTTGTGTCCAAATCCAAAATGAATAGAAAATAGTATAAACACAGTGCTGAGGTGAGTCAAAGCCATAGAGAGAAAGGAAAAAGTGGTAGGCCCGCTGATATGGCAGTGGCCAGGCGAATCGGTGCCGTGGCAGGTCCTGGGTTCGATTCCCTCCTCCGACGTCTTCCTGTTTTTTTCCTTTCTCTCTATGGCTTTGACTCACTTCGGCACAATGTCTATACTATTTTCTATTCATTTTCATCTATTCCCAGTGCCTGCTCCTCTTTTCTTCATTTGCTGTCCAAATCCAATGAGTCTGAATAACATAAACAAAAATTATACAGACTCAAAAGTCTGAAACTTCATTCTTTACAAGTCTTGAAGGTTCTTGAGAAAGGATACAAATAGAATGCCAATTCCCTCTACTAACAAGTTAATACTATTTCTCAGCCAGCCAAAAGTCACCAAAGTTGAGGACAGAGCAGTGGGTTAAAATGGTAAAAAAAATGCAGTCATAAAACAAAACAATTGGATGTCATTATTCGGACCCCTAGGGTGCCAATAATTTGGTCATTATTTGGACACGAATGACACTGTTTTGTAAACAAATATTAATACATATATATATTTTTTTTTAATATCATCATTATAAATCTGAAACCGTAATACTATTCACAAACGTTTGTGAATAGTCACTTCAAAAAAATAACTGTGTAGCCCCTCTTCAACACAATACTGTCAGGACTAAAAAGCTTTTTGTGGAGCATCAAAAGTACTAGGGAACTATGTGTAGTGTCTAGCACTTAGTGCAGGGGAAAAAAGCTTTGCATGTCTTATCGTAAAACGGGACCATTTTCTAGTGACAGATAAACCATAGGCCACTTCAGCAAGCTCTGTGATTGTTTGGCAGTAATTTGCATAGCATGCACACTGTGACTCTGCCCCTCAAGTAGCTTTGTCATTTTCTTCAACTGTCTTCATATTCCAAGATTCTCCTTCATTCAACTTCAAATGTGCGTATTTATATGAAGAATAGAGGAGCTGACAGAAAATAAACAGAAAATAGTGAAGGCAGAATGCCGAGGTGAGTCAAAGCCAAAGAAAGAAAGGAAAAACGAAATCATCGGAGGAGGGCATCGAACCCAGGACCTGCACATTTAAACACATATGCTTATATGCACACCATTTTGGAGCATACCTCACACGAGTCGGTTGTCTTTCTGTGTTGTGTTTGTGTGTACTGTATCGCCAAGAGAGAAGGAACAATCAAAACAGTATTTGTTTGTTTGATCGGAGTGAATCATTCCTGGTTTTTTTTAAGGAAGTCATTGTCAGTGACACGGGTTTATGGCTGAGCTTGAAACCACTTTTTAAAGAGTGGTGGATGGCTAAGTTGGTCAGCCCACTGTCCTGGCAATGGCCAGGTGCTGTGGCAGGTCCTGAGTTTGATTCCCTCCTCCTCCAACTTCCTGTTTTGTCCTTTCTTTCTTTGGCTTTGACTCAACTCGGCACTGTGCATACACTATTTTCTGTTTATTTTCATCCAACTTAGTGTTGATCTTCCAGACCTTTCTTCTAGTGCTAGGAAAAATCACAACCAGTTATTTGTAAAAAATGTGTGGATGATCGCTGCCAATAATTGATCAAATACCGGTTACAGTTTATTCGTTCTGTGGCAAACTTCACTTCGCCCTGCGCCTGCCACAAGCGTCTCTCTCTCTCTCTTTCTCAGGCCCAGTTATTGAGTTATTGATACGATTATGTGAAAAACCATTACTGGCGTAAATCTCAAGTGCTTTATTATTATCCGTGACGATTTAAACACAAGAATGTCCTTCACCCCACCCCAACCCCCCCCCCCCCCCGGACCCAAGAATAAAAGATCAAATGTGAGCCTG
>JBCIKM010448869.1:0-10427 GCA_039654465.1 Melibe viridis | reverse complement strand
CCGCTGCCTTTGGAGGGTTTTCACCTCCTGCCGGCCCGCAGGGGACGTATTATATTCCCCGGGTCCCCACGGGGGCTGCAATTATATATATAAATGTATATATCTTTCTCATTTAGTAATTACCACAGGGCATTTAAAGAGTAAGTTCTACGCCCTTAACTTCTTATGTTATGTTATGTAAAAAAACAAAATTAATAAATAATTTCTCTTCTTAGTGCAAATTGGTGATTTGAAGCTTCCACAAGCTTCACAGAACATCTCACAGGCCTGCAATTTTTCCATCCCTTGTTGAGAAAATTACAGCAAGACTTTTAAGGTGATTATCTTCAAAAACTAACGACAAAAAAAAAAACTTCAAAGTTCTCAAACAGTCATTTTTTAGATGAAATAGATTTTGCAGTCGTTGAACAATAAATTCACATAGCCCAATTCCCATTGAAAGTTGCAGACACAGTCATGTACAGAAATTAGAATAAAAGTACTGACCATTTTCTTTCAAATTGAAAGTCCAAAAAGTTTTTGTTTGTTTGCTTGTTTGTTGGAGGTTTTAGGGCCCCACAATACACAAGGGTCATAGAGGAGTCCAGAGGAAAGTAAGATGATAGAATTAGTTTAAAGAGGGAACAGATCAAACCACAAACAGTAGAGAGATGATTTACACTAAAAAATAAATATCATCTCTCAAAACACACATCAATACCACAGAGAGATGATTTATAATGATAAAAAATATTATCTCTCATTATAGAAACAAGCAATGGTCATCACATATAACAGCATTATGGTCCAGGAAGGCCCAGGGTCTTTAGACCCCCTTTGTGTACTAAAGTACTCAGTATGTCTAACTTGTGACCATGGAGTTATGTAGCAAAAGACATGAAATAAGGGATAACCACTGTAACCTAAACAAGACAACAAAAACTGGACTCAGGACAGACAGGAATAGGGGAAAAAGTAAGACAAAAAGCTTCAATATTAAAGAAAAGATACAGAAGTAGAAGAGGTACCAGGGACACCTCCAACCTGAAATCTCCAGTCAACAGACCACCAAAAATTTTATCACTGATTTTGAGTAGGGAATTTATAATTCAAGAAGATGTGTAACATTGACGATAATCTTTTCAATTGAAAATCAAAGAAAGAAATATGAATATGGCTGTAGCCATAAATAGAAAAAGAATTTGTCTGAAAGCTTTCAGCACAAAAACAAGAGACACTTATTTGAAAGCAAACATAATTGTACTACAAGATATTTCGAATTTTGTAAAGACACAGGTTCTCCTCACCTTTTTTTTTTCATTGCAAAAAATTATAATCTAGATATATATTAGTAATGAAATAATAATGCTTCAAATACCAGTAAATATAATTTATATAATGTATTAGCATTGATGCACGGTGTCTAAAGAGCTTCACAAAAGACAGATCCTGCATTTAATAACCCAAAAATACAGTGAGCCAAAAATTCTCATCCACTGACATGACAGACTTATCAAATAACATCATTGAAAATAATGTGACTATGCCATTAACCCCCTGACTGTGGGAGTAGTGAAGTTGCTAGGGGAAAACCCAATTTCTAGCCATCCTTTAACTGTGGGAGGAGGCCATGCCGGATTCACGGGGTGAGTGGGGAAGGGCAAGGTTGCAGGCTTGTTTACACCTGAAAATAGCAAACTACACATCCCTTGACATTGTCTGTGTTTTTATGCTTTAACCAATAGATTTTATGAAAAGAAGTCACATGACTATGACGTTTACCTCATTCCATATCAAAAGGAATTGTTAGGTCTGGACTGATTTTTGCAACTGCTGATTTCTGTCTAAAATTTCTGTTCTAAACAATACTTTTAAACTTTTTTACATTAAAAATAAAAATCTATCAATATTAAGGCGTTTAGTGTACAAATATGGCCCCTAAACACTGTTGGGCCTGAACAGGAAAAGGATATACCTTTGTATTTTGTAATTCAGGTCACCTTTAGCATCAACCTTGTTTCCATCTGCAGAGGACCTCAAAAGTCTTTTTTTTTTTTGTATGAACAATATAAAATCTAATTATTTTATTTTTAATGTATTCTTCAGGACTGAAATCACAATCGCTTGCTGATGGAATGTTTAAAATACAGGCACCCATACTTGGTTCAATCAAACCACTGAAGATAACAAACATAACTTCAGCAGCTAATTTAAACAATATAAAATGAAAGTAAATGGATTTCTTTTCTCTCATATTTACAAGGAAACATTAAGGAATAGTGAATATAATGTTATTTATGTTTTTAAAACAAAAGCTAGTAAATGCAAGCAATTATCAAGTTGATACATAAATTTTAATAAGTATGAACTTTATAGAAAGTAATTTAAACTGTAAAAGCTCTTTTCTCTTCACTTTGTTGAATAACATTATTAAGGCACAGCTTTTTTCAAAGGAAGGAACAGCTTTCGACAAATTAATTACGAACCTCTTCAAACATTGCAGGCGAAGTAATGTTTATAATTTCAAAGATTGGAAACTTGTTTTTTCCCGCTGACATATTTTAACCCCCTTTCTTATTGAACAGCAACAATTGAAGTGCAGCAATAGTAAAAGTTAAAGAATGGCATTGGTATAAAGTATCAAATAAATACAATTACCTACAGAAAACATTATCCTCAAAGATCATTCCAAAGCTCCTAAAGTCTTATGCATTGATCCAGTATGATAAGAGAATTCAGGTGGCAGTGGAAGAAAAGCTAACTCTAGGTATTTGTTGAGGCAAATATGAATCACGATCTAATCTTATGAAGAACAAGGGTACAATAAAATAAGCTATTCTGATTACTGTATTATTAATTTAAACATTTCATAAACTGCAGTAAACTTAGTCTACTGCAAACTAAATATTTTGTCACACTCCTGTCTTTCACAATCCAGAACAGGAAAAAATCAAGTTATGCCACCATCTGCTACCACTAATAGTTTTCATCAATAGCACTCCTTAAGTGCATTATTCGCTATCTGTAATATCCTGCTCCCTTGAAACTTGCAACAACCAAGGAGACAATTGCCACAAAACTGCTACTAACTCTTCTCATCTGCCATAAGTCAGTTTAAAACACACACTAAAAAGATTCTTTAATCTCTTTTATTCATACCAACTCACAATCTATGACATGGTCTGAAGAGATTTTAAGAATTTTGAATAAATTCGATCTGTTCCAAAATAGTATAAAAGGTTTGACCGTACAAATCCTGTATCATCGTGATCCATCGTACCAAAATCTCTATTTTTCAAGTGTCAATATAAGGTAACTTCTCCTTCTCCGCCCCCTTAAAAAATAACAAAATGAAAAGAAAAAAAAGAAGAAACATTCACCAGCGGCGATCAGTATTTCCCGTCTAGGGCAATCAACGCTGTCACCGTTGATGCAGAACTAAGATCTTTGGCTAAACATAGGACCATCTGGAGGCAGCATCACAGTAACTGCCTTTGTGCTTTGTGTTGTTACGTTCACAATAGGTGCTCAATATGGCTATCGTTCCTGTCAATGCATCTCTATAGTTAGACCCTAATGTGCTGGATGGTAATCAAAGCTCTGAATGGTTGACTAATGGATATCGATAATTTGGGCAGTAGGGGGTAGAAGGTGGACACCATGAATTCTTTTTCTACAATGCTCTCTCAAGTTTATCATTTACACCCAAAGGACCAAATATAACCTTGAGCAAATGCAGCAAAAATAAGATTTTTTTAAAACAAATTCATTCATTGAACTTAGATAAAACTTTCTGTTATCCCTTGTGCCTTTTGTACCCCTTCATATGAAACACCTGGATTCGGTCTGTGAGAGAAGTGCTCAGTTGTTCCTCCTTTGTATGGATCAGGTTGGGAATGAACATTCACCAGCCCATCATTACCCTGTTCAGCAAGCATGTTGGCCACAAATTTCTTGTGTCTTTCAAGAGCATCCTCTTCAGAGACATCGTAGTCAAAACCAGGATTAACTAAACCTCCATCTATGTTATGACTCATTTGATCTGATTTCTTTAGTTCATATTTAGACATGGATTGTAAGTTGGTTTGATCATTACAATCATATGAGCCTCCACGAGATCTTTGACCATCACTATATCCACTGTCAGCATTTGTTGATCCGCGGGATCTATCACTGTCTTGTTTTCTGATTACTTTTGAATTCACAAGGTGGTTTGAATGTAAATTTACTTGGACATTTTGGGGAGACATTTCATGTGTTTGTACAGCACCAACATGCCTGCCGTGTACCAGACCAGCTGGATTTGGATTCTTGTCAGTTATGACTGATTCATTACTATACAGACCACCATTTCTTGGGGGCAAGTAGGTATCAAATTCATTAGAATGAGCAGAATAATCAGCCTCTCCATTGTAGTAGTCATATGGAGAAGATTCAGAGTCGTGCTCTTCCATGTAGGTCCTCCTAGCTCTTGACAAACTCCTCGCCTGTTCCTCTGAGGCCACATTAAAATCATGAACGATGGCTGGGGGACTGTGTGACTCCTCTCCCTGATGAACATGAACCACCTTCTCATTCAAATTATCACCAGGAGTGTTAAGCGGGCGTAGTTTCTTCTTCTTCCGGAAACTTTCATAAAGACGGCCTGCTTTAGCATAGCTGTAATTCTGTTGTGGAAGATTGTCCCCAATGTCTTGTAGAGGAGATACTCCATTGATTGTCCAAGCAGGCAAAACAGCTCTCAACTCATCTGGATTGTATAAGAGCATTAAAAAAAAGTGTATCAGACATCAATAGATAAAATTGTCAAGCAACTTGTATTGTCCGGCTATATCCTTACCTTGGAATTCAAATCATTTGGAATCCCTGACATTTATAATATGTAGTTTTATTGCTAGTAATTGCAATACCAAGATAAATATCAATGGGTGGTGAATGGAGAATAGCAAAAGGAAAAGAGGTGCTACTTTAAGGCTGAGGTATAAAAAGGGAGGAGGGGTTAGGGGGTGGATAGGGAGAGGCAAAGAGGATTGAAATGAAATAAAATCTTTATAAAATCATCATTATCATGGAATTCAAAGTAAAGTTTAAAAAATATATTTATTTAAATCATCATAGACATGTTTTTTGACACAATTTATGAAATTTAAAGTGTAGATACAACATTCTACAGCCCCATTTTATGAGCTATTTCATTTGATTTTGCAAGAAGTGAGGTTGCTGGGGTTTTTTTTCCTCAGACTTAAAGCCATGCCAATCTTTCTATTAGCTAGTGCCTACCTCCAAAATAAATAAAAGCATCTTTTAAACTCTTTTAAATTGCATAAAGCTCTCTACCTTCAGAAACAGGTGCGTTGTGGCGATGAGGAAAATCTTGCTCCCCAACTTGATTCCATAAAATTTCATGCGAGCCAATGTCATCAAAATCCCACTCCTTGTGGAAAGCCTGTAGGTGATAAGTTAAAAATAAAAATAAACAGGACGAATTCACAGAAATGTTTCCATGGTATATAAAATATAAAAACTTTTACAACTGTATAATTGGATAGAGATAGCTAAAACTAAGAAACCAAAAACTCTTTTAATAGTATGACAAATGAATCCCCTTAAGCTGAGCTGATTAAACCTCTAAGTCTGGGCCAATAATAAAATCGACAGATCAAATTCCTCTGTGGTAAGATGGATGTTGAGAGTGTGAACGGGATAAAAAGCTCATCTGAAATCACTATACATGGCTGGCGGTAGGTGTACACAGAAATTAATAACATAGAAACTTCTATCAACCACAAACATGCATTCTTTCATTTTGTATGCCATGATCAAGCATGAAAATAATGTCTTGAGGTCTTGCCAAAACCAACATAGGACAACAAAAAAAGATTGCCTCACAAAAAGGAGCTTTTAAAAAGAGGAATGAAAACATGAGAAATATGTTTGACTCTGTTTCTAAACAGAACACAAGTTCTGAACAGATGTTAAGTCTAACATTCCACACAATGATTAAAGTGGATGAAGTGTGAGGGATCCAGAATGAATGGAATAGAACTGATTTCACATGTTGTTGTTCCTCTTAGTCAAGATTGCTTCACTCATATCCCATGTTTATAAAAAATTGCAAACACATTTTGAAAATTGTTTTTTCCTGGTCTTCCTCTTGTTTTCTTACATCATGTGAAAACTATCAATCATTTTCCTTCTCTTTGCCTTTTTTGTTTTCTTCCACCTCATTTCCATTCACAAAAATGCAAATAAATGACTAACTATTGGTATGAACCCTGACAAACTGTACATGATCTATAATTTGTGATGCAATTTTTAATGCAGTATTTAACACATCAGACAAAAGTTATAGACAGGAGCACACTGAGGTATGTTGGCTGTCGGAGAAATGTCTTCCTATTATGGAGTGCAATGCTTAACTGCCAGTCCATGATTAAACTTTGTGAAGGAATGCAAGGGCCGGTCCTGGTCCTGGTCCTTGGGCATGATTAAAAAAAGACTAGCCTGGCCACGGTTAAAAAAGACTGCTTATGTCACATGCTGCACCAGTCTTTTGACAGTTAAGCTTGCACAGACTGTCTGTTACTGACCAGAAGACCGGTCCTATTCCCGAGGGAAAAAGAACAACACGGGAGAGTGAGTAGGGGGATGAGCGTATAATAGTACTCTGTGTGTGAGCATTTAGCGAAGGCAGTTGGTATTAGGCAGAGCATAGTTGAACTTTTGCTACTGCCTTGTTATCAGTCGTTCGCCTCCCTTCCGTCTCTCTCTCTCGCTTCTAATGATGAACTGTGGTTAAAAAGGATGGCACATAGTCCTTGCACTAAGGACCAAGGACTGCGAGGATCAGTCTTTTTAACTGGTCCTTGCTCAGCTCTACCTTAATTCCATTCCATTCCCAAAAATTCAAATAAATTACTAAATGTTATTATGAACCCTAACAAACTGTACATGATCTATACTATACTTAAATCGCAATAATGTACACAATAGAAAAAATAAAATATTTCCAACCTGATGATATTTCCTTTCTCTTTGGGTTCTAGACTTCAACTCAGCACCGTGATAACGAATGATTAGATCAGCATGTTCCCACTCCGTGAAACGAAAGTAGGTGAAAAACTTCCTTTTCCACCCTTCAGCCTCCTCTGCCTCTCGCTGCCTCAGATGTTCCTCGTAGACCCTCTGGATGAGTTTTGTTAGGCAGAACTAGATGGCAGTGGTGAGAAAAAGAATTAAAAAATAGTTTGTTTTCACTGAAAACCCCAGTGGTGTTTGTGTTAAGGGTGACAAGGAGGGGGAGGGGGGAGGGGGGTAATGGAAATTAATGTTACATTTTTCTGTGCCAATAATATTCCAAAGTAATTCAGAGAATGCATTCTGGAATGATTAGTTTAACATGTGTGTTGAAATACAAGGCAAAAAACCCAAAGGAGATCTCATTATTAATAGTGTGAACAGTATAAAGATTTTGTCTACCTTCTGAGTGGTTCTCCAGAAGTTTAAAGCCCAGTTTAATTTTACACTTTTGTCGTTGCAGATCATTTTTGTTTGTTGTTGTTTCTTTTAATTCTTTTGATCATTTTTCTGGAGGTTTTTTAAAGATGCTAAGCAATGCTTGGCCCAGCGGCAAGTTAGCAGACTAGTATACTGAAACAAAAATAGAAACTAGAGCAGAAACCGAATCATTTTCAAGATAAACAATTAGCAATGCTAATTGATATGATGAAAATATTAAAAATCACACCTTCATATCCACAGACTGCCCTCTCTGTATGGCCTGTTTTGCCAAATCCATCCCCATCTGGAATCTGCCCAGGATTTTGGGATGAGTTTGATTCACCATCACAACCCATGGTTCTGAAAAAGAGAGATTTTGAAGATCTTACTAAAGTCATGACCAATGAAGATATTAAAAAAACTTTATCGAACTCTACAGTTGAATGTTAATTTCAATTGACATCAATGTCAGAGAAAACTAACAGCCTCCCTGTTATGAACCTTCATCCAGTCAAAGAGTTATTTTTGTCTAGAACTGTTTACAAAATGAAATCATTACCGTCACTGTAGCATGCTCCACATTCGTTGCCTAACCCTCGTCCAAAATGAAGCACAGGCTGTAAGACAAGAGGTCTCGCAAGAAGAAGCTGCTCAAAGTCTAGGACTTCTTGTAAACGATAAAAGGTGTACACCCTGAAATGGACAACATTTTTAATTTGGTTGAGAAGGGAACCAGACAAATGGAGACAGTTTGCCTTTTACAACTATAAAATTAAACAGATTGAAATGTTTCAATTGAAAATTCAATTTAATTTGAAAGGAAGAGTATTGATTTGATTTTTTAATAAAAAACAATGGACAACTATATACTGTACTTTATCAAATCTTGAAACAACAGACCTGTTAGCTTCAAAGAAATATGGCTAGGAGGTATCGTAATCCAATTGGTTTTATCATTTGATATTAATGACTCCACCTTCATTTCCAAATTCTGAATGGAAATTCTTTTAAAGTCAAAGTTTACATCTTCAAACAGTTTCACAAAATAGAAACAAAAGTAGGGCCAGGAAAAAAAAAATAAGGCTATAATTTTGAGAAGTGTTTAGATTCCACACATTCTCATGGTAAATAAGAACAAAAAAAAATTACATGAAAAGGCATAATAAGGGGGAGATAATTCGTAAAATAAATTTAAATTCAAATGAAGCAAAATATAACAGCAGGTAAAAAAATAAAAAATTGAAGATGTATTTTCGAACCTGCGAAAAGGAACAACATTGACCAATTTTTCTGTTGATTTAACACCTGATCCATCAGGAAGCGGCCTCACTAGCCGATAAAGAACATTGTTGTTGTGATACACTTCTTCCTGGCTGGCAAGGACTAGTGCAATTGGAAAATCATCCATGATCCCTGAAAAAAGTGAACAATTAAGAAGTGAGTTTATTGATTCATTTTCTCAATTCTTTTCTTTTCTCAACGATGAAATTCAGTGTGTCCTCATCATTGTCATGAGTGTGGACAAACACAATTCAAACTGTCCAAATTTTTCAATGTATTTCATACTTCTTGACAACCACAAATAAATAACTTATATTTACTTGACTTCTCAGATTGCATTGGAATCTGGCTTATGATTTAAAAGACAAAGTGGCAAGAGTTGATGACAACAAAAGAAAAGTCACAACTGGTTTTTAGATCATAAAATCTAAGTTCTTCTTCTTCTTCAGTTATATCTACAGACTTAGTGACACTGAGTCTTACATTACAGTCAATGTGTGTGTGTGTGTGTGTGTGTGTGTGTCTGTGTGTGTGTGTAAGACCCATCAAGAACAGATAAAGTATCAATGGGCCAAAGATAGAGAGAACTGTTTACTACCTTGATCTGAATGTGATATCACATATATTGTCGAATAATACCTACGTCTTTGGCTTTGTCTTATCTTTTCCATTTGTCATCTGTTAACCCCAAAATCCCTACTTACTATTACTACTCCAGTTACAAATCTCATCCAATAAAACATCACAACTGTCAGAATTCCATTTCCCTTTGACTTGTTCATATCGACAGAATTCCAAAAAAGCCACTGATAAGTTCTACTGACCTTGCTTAGACACAACCAATTTAAAAGACAACTTTAATTACATTTATTTTATAGTCTAACTCAATTTGTTCTATACAGACTCAGAAAATTGACCAGGAAACACAGGACAATAAAATACATAGCTTTTCATAAGGATTCCTTTGTCATCGATAAATACATGTTTTGGTAACCTATTGATAAATTTCTCTGATACATGTATGAAGAATTCAGACCTTGGTATATTAACATACGCACAGAAACTACTAACGTTACCAAACTTTAATTCAGTGTTACCTTAAATGTTGTGCAGCTAAAGTAGTTTCATCTATCCTGTCCAACCCAACACTGTTTTGAAAGGAAGTACGCCATTTTATTTTTTTCTCCGGACATCTCAGGTGCGACAGCCGACAGGTAAGTTGACAGTGGGGATCAGTGACGTCGGTCGTGGAGGAATCTAAAAATAGATTTAACTGCGTGCCACAAGGATTTCCCGTCCCAATGATGCATACCAATCTCTCTGCATACCTGACTGGAGCTGAGGTTTCTTGGTTGCGTGTTAACAATCTGTCAGAAAAAAAAGGTCTCTTGAGTCTGACCAGGGCACGGAAGTAGAAAATAATATCTATGCCTGTGGACCAGGGTGCTTAAAATGAACGTATTACTGCGCTAAGGACACTATTGTAATAGTTACATTTCCACCGACAACTGGTTCTCCAATTTAAGACAAAATTTATTATTTAAATTATTCTGTTTCCATTCATGGCATAGCAACCGAAAAGAAGGCTGCTGGAACATGAGAGAGAGAGAGAGAGAGAGAGAGAGAGAGAGAGAGAGAGAGAGAGAGAGAGAGAGAGAGAGAGAGAG
>JBCIKM010448759.1:0-10428 GCA_039654465.1 Melibe viridis | reverse complement strand
GAATTTATCGGCTGATAAACTCACCTCTTGTTTTCCATTACAACAGTGTTAATCAGAGAGGGAAAGGTGTTATAATATTCTATTTTCGCTTTCTTTGTTGCTTAAATTAGTTTTATCGTTTGTATACGAGTTGGCTGCAAGTAGTCTGCTGATAAATCTGTGTCCCTGCGCGATACCTATTTATGTGCCAAAAAAAAAAAAAATACCGGGGCTTAATGTTTTCTTTGCACCAAATTGTAGCCCTGTGACAAATCATTCCAGCTAATAACATTCGATTCCAAATCTTAAATTTTGTTCCAGTTCATTCGAAGTAAAACGTTTTCTATCACCTGCACTTTTTCATATTTGTGATTTTTATTTTCAATTGATATCTTAAAGACCCAGTGTTTTCTCAATTTTTTTCTTCTTTTCACGCTTATTATTGTGTGATGCATACTTTATTTCTATTTGGGTTCAATCTCGACCATCTAGATCAACTTGAAAATTAAACATTTAGTTTGAAGAGGAAAAACTAAAGTATTTCCTTATTTGAAAAATTGTCCTCACGAATTGTTAAATAATTTACTCAAGCTAACATTATAGATTGTAAGCCATGTAAAGCTCTATGATATAATTCAAATTGATGCTATCATTTCCAGGCCCATTTCCAATCCTCACCACCATCACTCCTCCTCATCCACCAACCACTCCTCCTCACCACCACCACTCCTCCTCACCACCATCACTCCTCCTCACCACCACCACTCCTCCTCACCACCATCACTCCTCCTCACCACCATCACTCCTCCTCACCACCATCACTCCTCCTCATCCACCAACCACTCGCCCCAGACAACGCCGATCCTTGCCAGACAAGATGTACGCTGCTACTACCATCGCCCTGCTCATGCCCCTGATGGCAGTCTGCCTGGCTTCTCCTGTCGTCACGGAAGGTCAGAGGCCACATCTCAATGCTTACTTCTGGTCCACCTTTCTCTTACTAGGACTTTGGTTGCTTTGTTCTCTTTTGTCTATCTCCTCTTTTATATTTTGTTGTTCTCTCTGTTCGTTATCATTGTGATTTTTGTGTGTTGTCTTGCTTTGTTTGGCCTGTTTGCAAGCTGTTACTGCTGCTGCTGTTGTTTTGGCAAATCTCTTTTCTGATTGATTCATTTTGAAGGGTTCTTTGTCGTTGTTTTTGTTGTCATTGTCAACGTTTCCTTTGTGTGAACCTTTTCCTTTGTTTATAAGCAGTGACCTATTGGAATAAATGGTATAGAGTAAGCATGGCTATGCGTAAATCCTAAAGATTCAATGACCAGTGACTGATCTGGGTTTTTTTATCTTGGAGTTAAAAGAAAGGAAAATCGTCCACGGTGCGAATCAAACAGAGTTATTTTTCTCAACAATCCTAATGTAAAAATAAAAAAACAACAAACAAACAACAACAAAAAACCGTCATCAAATTTCAGTTTGTGGTAGTGCCTGTTGATGCACCAAACGAGAGGTTGATGAGTAAAAGTTTGGAGGTTGATGCACATTTCGTTATCTGAAGCACTCATTCCTGTCGGAGGTGCGTGAATGCGAATCCACTGGACGAGTTTCCCCTATTCATTGACCAAGCAGAGTTTTTTTCAGCCCCTTGCACTGGTCTTCTCTGGTTAACCTTGTGAGTAGTGTAGTGTATGGGATGGAGTACCTTTGGGCTGCATCAACAATCGTCATTGGTGTATATTTTACCATAGCAATGGCAATCTATGGCAATTCTTGATTATATTCTAACATTCTCTCCAAACAAAAAGAAATAAACGAAGAAAATAGGTTAAAATCTAACACGCTAAGTCGATAGTCTAATAGCTAACACTTCTTGTACGTCTTTCGAGCCGCAAGGTATATTGACGGCTGATTCACTAAACCTGCTGTGCAAGAATAGAACAACATGAAAATATAGCTGTTGATGCACGATACAAAATTAAATACAAAATAAGAAGAAAATGGTTTGTCAATGACACTTGATTTACTTTTTGTTATGATTAGTTGACATAGTTTTTACACAATGCTCGTAAAAAAACAAAACATGACACCTTATACTGCGCTTTGACGACACTGTGAAAATGCATAAGAAAACGACTGAAAAACTCGGATGATTTTTCCTGACATCGTTGTCCGATGAACAAAACAAAAGGAGTGAAGCGTGGGTGTAGACTGTGCATTTTGGTACGACGAAACACTGGAAACAGTTAATGGCTACGCATCAACCAACACCGACCGCACTTGCTTTATATCTGCTTTTCATACCAATGTTGTCTTGATGTATGTAAAATGTAAGCTGCATCCAAATGAGGAGCAGGAGAAGAAGGACAATTAAGGGAAAGGGGACGAAGAGGATGAGGAGCAAGGGACGATGAAGAGGAAATTTGGGATGGGAATAGAAGAGGAAGGCTACAGCATGTGCAGTGGTTGCCGCCGTCAAAACTGTTCTTATATATTTGTACAATCTACCCTCACACCATATGAAAATTGACATGAATTTTTCTGCTTAGCCATTATTATGTAAGCACACTCAGTATGTCTATTTCTCAGTCAATGTTTGAGATTAAAAGCTTCATAGAACTTGTGACTTGAATGACACTGAGATGTAAAACCTCTGTAACCAACTTTTTTACAAGACGGTAGATTGAGAACAATCAATTGATTGATTGACACAGTAAAGTAAGGTCGTCATTATGTGGCCTTGATAAGTTTTGGTTGTTTTTGTTCGTTCTTTTGTTTCTTTGTTTGTTATGTTTTATTTTTGGTTCGGTTTTGTTTTTGGTTATTGTTCGTTCCAGTTGAGACTTCTCCTATCATTCAGATAGACGAAGTGAATTGTTTGAATTTCAAGCAAAGTAATGGAAATCGTAGGCAGTACGAGTGTGATGGTAGGGGTATTGTTTCAGCTTGAACTCATTGCTTTCCTTGCTTCCTGTCTGTACCATTCAGAGCAACTTCGCTCCCTGATCCAGCCCGTGCTCGATGCTCACCAGAGGCCTACAGTGACGTCAGACTCCCCGGGCCTGTTCGTCTCCCTAGCCGCCTTGTCACCACTTGACCAGCTGGACATAGTCCGGCCCACCAACGCCGCCGGCTCCGGCCAGGCATCTCCTGGTCAGCACATTTCTCCAGCCAACCAGCAACTGGGTCAGCTTAACCTGGCCGGAGGACTGACCAGTCTGGTCAAGAACATCCTTGGGTCGCTGCGACCTCCAGCTCCAGAGAACCCAGCCACCAATCTTGACCCGCTGTTTGGCACCAACACCGGAAGTGGCGGCGTCTTACCCGCCCCCGTCCCCGCCCCAGCCCCCGTTCAGCCCTCCACACCACAGAGGAACCTATTCAACCCGCTTAGCTTCCTGTTCCCCGGAAACGGAGGTCCCTTCGGCATGTTGATGCCAAGCATGATGATGAGGATGATGGAGACTCTGATGGAACTCTTCTAAGAATTCGCATCCCAGGCAGTTAAGGATAATAATAATTTTCATACCATATTTATCATTGTGTCGAATCACTTTTCTTTCGTTTCTGTTTCTTTTAGATGTGTGATTTCAGTACAACTTTCTTCCACTTTTTGTCGGGGACAACACTAGAATTTTGCTCAACTCGTATGTAGTTATTTAAAACCTTGTATTACACTATTTTTAATTTCTTGACCGTAACCTCATCAGGTGGCAGGCATGACAAAAAAATAGAACTATACAAGATGAACAAATGGAACCTTTTTAGCCTCGTTTCATTGTGATGTTATTTCAAAGAGAATCAAAATCATTATGTTAAATAACCGTTATAATACGCAGGAATTGCAAAAGGCAAAGGCATACACCCAACAGAAGAATGATTGGGCAGTAAAATATTTAAAAGAATAGACCTTTTCCCCCCTTTTTTTCGGCCAACTGTATTACCTTTAGTTTAACGTGCACTGCCCTCAATGCCAAATTGTCTAATATCATAAAAATTATTGTAATGTTTGTTCATTATGTTGTCTTTTGCAGGGGGCAGGGGGGGGGGGGTGCTATAAGCCATTATGTTAAGGAATGGACTATGAATTTGCCGCAATACAATTTCCAATCACCAAAATAATTTACAAAGAGTCAAATCGATGTTATTCCTTCAGCATATTCTGCCCCACACCCAGCATCACCAAAAGTATTTGAGTAGTTGTAACCTCCCTGTCCCCATGATGTCGCCTACTCTTATGGCCAGTGTGGGGTCGTGGTCTGTAATCTTTGAGTGAAACTTGGCTCAATGTGAAGACCTAAATAATATTTCGCACAACAATTTTTATTGTTTATGATTCGGAATTGGTTTTTTTTTTTTTAAAGATATGTTTTATGCTGTATGCGTTTGGTTGTGTGTGTGCGTACGGGTGTGTGTGTGTGTGTGTGTGTGTGTGTGTGTGTGTGTGTGTGTGTCTGTGTCTGTGTGTGTTTGTGTGTGTGTGTATGTGTGTAATAAACTTCAAGACTGAAACAATGAGTTATCCTTCTTATTTTCCTTGTCTCATTATGTCAAATTGTTTCTGTGTGATCTGTGTGTCGTGAGCCATGACAAGACGAGTCTGTATAGGTTACCGTCTATCAAGGGCCAAACAATGCACTGTGTAAAGAAACTCATACTGTGGAGTGGAGGGATACAAACAGGACAGCAAACAGATAAAGCACAGATTAGATACAGTATTTTAGGATATTTTGCCTTTTCCAAAACACATACTATTGTTAACCAAAATACAATCCTTATCTAGTATGTGGTTTATTTTTTCTCAACAGTCATGGAAACAATGAGGTTTAAATATGAATTGATTACTCCACACTAAATACACATTCAGGCTTCGGTTCGAACTTTGAATGAGTTATCAAACCTCCCAACAGGGGACTTAACGACTGCTTTTAGCAAGGACCTGAATGAAATTTCCATGTCGGTATTGGCACCCGAATGCAAAAGAAACAAATTCCACACTTTTGTTTTGCAAAAGTGGGCAACGCACTTTCATTATGATTGATGCCAGAACTGTCTGTACACAGAAAACCACACCTACTTCAAAAGAAGTGGTGGATTAACCACTTTGTTTCCCCAACAACCCACCCCCCCCCCCCCCCCCCAGTTCACGTGACGTTATGATCACAGCGGGGAAGATCAGCATAATACCTCGGGTGCAAGAAATGCTGTGCTGAACCTTGGGAGACTCAACTTTAACTTTTTAGCCATAGTTTACTTTACACCACGTGATACAGGGGGTGGAAATAGATTGAACTGCTGATTGAGACAAAAGTAACGTAAAAAAAGGGAGTTAAAGAATGTTTAATTTCCAAAGTCCAGCTTTATTTCCCATAACCTTTCACCTCACAATGTGTCTTCTAGTAGGGCAGTCTTATGTAATATAGAGACCAAACGTCACATGCCATTTTTTTGTTAGTTATTTCGGTTCACAACATACCTCGGACACATGGCTCGTTAGTTCAGAGTGTGCTAATCAGGCCCTTTTGAACTCAGAGATGGCATCAGTGCAAGGGACCAGAAAGATGACACTGAGCGCAAAAGGATATCACAATAACGAAAATGATAATGATGATGATTTAATAATAATAATTATTATCATTATAATAACAATGATGATGATGATGATGATGATGATGATGATGATGATGATGATGATAATGGATAATGAAGGTGATGATAATGATAAAGAAGATGGTGATCATAACGTCACGTGAACTGTTTTAGTGAAACAAAGGATCCAAAACTAGATGTTAAACCAATTTGATAGGATACAAATTGCATGAGGGACCACACTGGCCGATCTACTGTATTGGAGCTGATCGATGGCAGCATGCAGGAACTTTTACACGCTGAGCATTGCTGGTCACTGGTCTGGTGAACAAACACATCGATCAGCAGCAGCACACTGCACAACTACACAGTCTCAGTGGTGAGAATGAATGAGTGAGTGGGGTGTTTTGGTTCCATCAAATGAACGCTGGGGATGAAGATGGCCAATGTGATGAAGATAATGACAATGATGATTAAGATGATGATTGCGACAACGACGACGACGATGACAACAACAACTACCACCACGACGACGACGACGATGATGATGATGGTGGTTGTGATGATGATGATGATGTGAAGATGATGATGATGATGATGATGATGATGATGATGATGATGATGATGATGATGATGATGGCGGTGGTGGTGTTGGTGGTGGTGGTGGTGGTGATGATAATGATGATGATGATGATGATGATGATGATGATGATGATGATGATGATGATGATGATGATGATGATGATAATGATCACTACGGATGATAAACATTGATAATGAAACAGTAATACTTTGAGTTATTCAATAACCATCTATGGGGAACAATAAAGGGATTTAGACAAGGCAAAAGCGTTGGGGGCTGGGTAAAGGTTTATATACAATTTTGTTCCCTATTGACAATAGGCCAAATCGGTACCAATTTTCAATTCAAATTAGGAAAAAAAACTATTTTCGTTTACACAAGAAGGGAAGACCACCTTTCAAAAGAGACACATCAGCTTGAACAATATTGTGCATGTAAACATTATACAAACAGTACCTTTTGGGATTTACCTTCTTCTATGAGATATCCCCAAACACAATAATATGGAATAGCTACTTAACATCTTACATACTTTAGTCTTTTGTATCAGTATCAACAACAACATTCTCTCCACAGGCTAGACTTCCAATAGGAAATCCCTGGAGAGAAGTATATTTCAAGAGATAAAATATCACAAGTAAATAATAACATCATAAGCAGAAAAAGCAAACCCAGTAACCTTCTCAAAATGCTCCCGATTTCCAATACATGACTTTAAAATAATCCAAAATGATAATGATAATATTTTCAAGAAAACCAAAAAAAAAAACCCCAAAAAAACCAAAAACCCGAAAAACAACACCAGCTTATACAATGAGGACACGAAGGGTTGTCTTGTCAGACCTCTCAAAGCAGCTCCTGAGCAATTAAACTGGACTCCCATAAAACTGACAACTGGTGCTGATTGATGGTGAGTGCAGTAAGTACTTCTTGTTTTGTTAGGTTTGCTTTCGTGAGTGCAACCTAACTTGAGTGACTGTAGCCAGTCAAGATAAACAGGGATTCTGAAAATCGTTGTATGAGTAGTGTCAAGAGGAGGACAAGACGAAGCCATAGAGAAAGGTAAATAAAGAAAGAAAGAAAATAAAGAAAATAAATTATCAAAAAACATCAACCTCCACGGCCTAATAAACACTTGGGGCCTTAAAAACTGAGCTAGTTTGGAGTCACCTGCTACCCACTGAGTAGTGTTGCAATGCACCAAAAAAGTACTCAATGAACCCAACAGCTACTCTATTGCATCTGCCCCTTACTTAAGAATTTAAATTTATGTGTAGAAATTTCAATTCCAAAGAAAATTGTCAAAAAATCCACTACAGAAATTACTAATAGCTGTCTGTTGACGCTGACTAGTCAAACTGGAAGTCATGTGACAAATCCTTTTGATAGAACCCTTTTATATTGAGTGTCTTAATTAACACAAAAATAGTTCAGCCCACATCAGTGTAGCAACCAGTGGGTGGATTTAAAATAAATAAACAGCAAACAAAACTTGAATCATTGCCAAATCAGCAAACCAAAAACCATGATGATCGTGCATTCGCATTTGGAGGTAACTATTGTCTCTCGCCTTTTACATGCACCCTATCTTTAACCATAAGCCAAGAAAAGTTACAAGTCAAGAGGGTGATGCTAATTGACCTTGGAGACCAGCTGATAGAGGCCTGGATACCTGTCTGCGAAAAAGCATGTTTTAATTTTTGTTAGCGTGGTACTTTTGGAGTTATTTCAATTCTTTATGCGGGTGAAACTGAACAAAAGTATACTTTGTTTTTCATTTCACCTTTTGCGTCAAAAATCTGTGCCTTCGTATTTTTTACCACACTTCAAAAATGACATCACTGTAGGAAAACGATTCCCCGAACATTTTTGATACGTAGTACCAACAAAACTTAAATAATATTCTGACTTTTTGCAAAAGGCAAGAGTTTTTTATCTTTGTTATTTTTGTTGACTATTTCAATTCTTTATCGGGGAATAATAAAAGGAAACCCTGTATTTGTAATCTCGTAGTGATAAGGAATGCCAACACCAATGACAAACATGTCATTCAAATTCAACATGAAAACATTTATGGGACTTTTCAGGCTCCATGTCACACCTCAATGAAATTATGATGAGAAATTTGATTTGATTAATGGATTGATACAAGGAGTGATGGATAGATGGATGGATGGATGGATGAATTGATGGATGGATGGATGAATTGATGGATGGATGGATGTATGAAAAGAAAGAAGAAATATGTGAGGGATGAATGGATTATCGGTCTACTGAGGCATCGATTTGCGGATGGATTGATGAGCCGTGCATAAAAGGATGAAAATGATTGGAAGAATTCTAGGATGGATGGATAGCAATGTATGAATAAACTGAAGGAGTAGTGATGAATGGATAAGGCTCAAGATTGCAAGATGAGGGAAAAGAGGGATCATTTTCTGGATAGACCATCTGATAGAGAAAGTAGCCTTATATAAATGTTTGGATATGGGATTGGTCAAAGAGCAGGTGGATTAATGGATAAATGGATGAGAAGAGAAAGATTGTCAAGATAGTGGCACAGCCACTTGAGAAGTGGTAAATAAAAGTGTAGAAAGAAAGGGTGAAGTAGTAGCATACTGGCGATCAAAAGTAACTGGCCACCCCTTGAATTGTGATTTCGATCTACTGCCAATTTAGGAAAAACAAAAAAAACTGATGGAAGATATAAAAAAGGAATGCCTTTTCAATGGAAAAGTAATGAAATTATGAATTTTATGGTTAAAATGTGGCCTTAGTGAATAAATAATGAAAGGAAGTCAGAATCACAAAGTCAGAATTCAATAACGAAAATTTTTGAAGGTTCTGGGTGCGTCATCCAACCCACAAACAATACGATCCACCTGGTCCTACAGGTGTTCAATCATGCTCGGGTTTCGTGATAGGCTTTACAAATCATGGGATAAGGAGAATGATGGTCTTTTTTATATCAAAAAGGTTGTAGGTGATCGTGGCATATTGAGTAGGTGCATTATCTTGTTGACAGACCATATTGACTCCATGCTCCTGGAGGAATGGTATTCAATAGGGCTCCAAAATCTTCTCAATGTACCGTCCTGCGGTGAGAATTATAGGGATAATCAAGAAATGTGAGCAGTAAGGAGTACTGCAAAACCTGGCATGGTTAATTTTACCGACTCCTAAACAAAACATTGATTTTACGTTTTCATGTAGGAAAGTGTTGAATTAATTTTCAAAATTGAAAGGCAGTGATTTTATCTTCCACCAATGCAAAGAAGCAGAAATTCCCGTCTTTTTAGCTGGTAGTAACTGTTACTGCACAAAAATGTGATATCATTTTTTTTATTGTTGCTGTCCATAGCACTTATAAACACTCCACAGCACCTCATACAATTGTAAATTAAATAGTTTTATAGAAAAATAAAACAAAACTGGACAGTTGCTTTTGATAGCCAGTATAGTAGTCGTAGTAGTAGTAGTAGTAGTAGTAGAAGTAGTAGTAGTAGTAGTAGTAGTAGTAGTAGTAGTAGTAGTGGTTGTAGTAGCGGCAGTGGCAGTGGAAGTGGCAGCAGTTGTAAAAGAGTGATGTAGCAGGAGTGGTGGTGGTAGTGGTAGTTGTTGAAGCATTAGTAGAAGAAGTAGTAGTAGGAGTGATGGTGGTGTTGGTGCTGGTAGCAGAAGTGGTGGTAATAGTATTAGTGGTAGTAGTAACATGTCACAGCTCGGCTGCTATGGTTGGAAAGTTGTATATAGACAGTATTTCCAGTAAGCAGAATTTGCATACCTTTCACTAATATTCTTAGTGACAGGAACACCAACTTTTGCCTGGAAGAAAGATCA
Organism: Melibe viridis; assembly: GCA_039654465.1. Lineage (NCBI taxonomy): Eukaryota > Metazoa > Mollusca > Gastropoda > Nudibranchia > Dendronotidae > Melibe > Melibe viridis. The sequence continues at coordinate 443 of JBCIKM010448759.1, read as the reverse complement.
AAATGGCATTAGCAAAGCAACAACACACACACCAAAAAATAGCAACTATTGAGTGTTCCAGTGTTGTCACGTAGAGTCAACTCTTTAAGTGAATGTTGAACTTTGCTTTTGGCCCCTATGATGAAACGTTCGGGATGTAAAGTTATCTTTTCTCAACCGGTTCTTGGGGTATAATTCCATTATGGCTTTGCAGGACGGATGATTTTGATGCATGATGTCATGGAATGTGTTCTCTGTTGATGCGCCAGTACCATATCTGTCCCGCAGATGACTTCCGGCATGTTGCCATGACAACACTGCTTCCGTCGAGCCCGATAGTCAGGCACCGTCCAGTCAGAGGGTGAAAGATGCGGTGGTTCTGTGGACATGGAGAGAGAGAGAGAGAGAGAGGGAGAGAGAGAGAGAGAGAGAGAGAGAGAGAGAGAGAGAGAGAGAGAGAGAGA
>JBCIKM010448758.1:0-20241 GCA_039654465.1 Melibe viridis | reverse complement strand
TTCGCCGTTCATGGGATTCGAACCCGGACCTTTCACTTGAGAGGCGAGCACCGTACCTCTCTGCCACATACGCCCCTTGTTGATAAATTTCTCTGTCCAAAAACTTATGACACAAACTATGGGCTTGTTTGTTTATCAGTAGCCACAACAAATGAGGCTGGTAGAGTTAAAATCAAAAATTAAATACAGTAGAATTCACTTAAACCGAAAGAAGCTAAACCAAAAAATTCCATAAACCGTAAAGAAATTGAACAATTTTACAAGTTTCTTTTTTGTCTTTGTATCGTTTCATACAACAAACCAAAATGCTTCAAAGTGCAACTGCCTTTGAACCAAAACAACTTGAAAGCGTCTTTCCTTTTTCTTTTGTTTCATCTTCTTCAATAATTCGGAAAGGGGGCCTAGCGTTCCCAGTAATCTTACATAATGCCAAGCTTGCAAACAAGTACAAGAACAGCTCAAATACAGCATAAAACATTTGACCTCTGCCTCGTATTTAGAAAAGATTTGATACAAAAGCCAGCAAAATTGTGGTTCTTTGATTCGGGTAAAGAAGTGAAAAAAAAAAATTTCTGAATGAGACAGTTCTTGGATGTGGGCGCATTTAGAAAAATCAGCTTTTAAAATCATGGTCACTTGGATAATAACAATCAACAATAGTGTTTTGACATAATCAGGAATCAGTGATTGGTCTGAGGCGCTCCAAAAGATGACTTGCAGCAAAGCACTGCGGCTACTGGCCTTTGTACTCCGGATTTCGCTTCTCCAGAAATGCCTTCATTCCTTCGATACGGTCTTTGGTTGGAATCACCTGGAGGTGGAATGAAAAGATTTAATGTCATTTCTTTTCAGGGATTTTGATTGTAATTGTGAAAAGTTCTTGAAATGCGGGTGGTTGATAGAACCTGAGTTGCCCTAAAATATTTTCAAGAGTATTCGTAGTATTCATTGGAAATTTTATAGTTGAAAAAAAAATAATGAAAATCTTTCAAGTACAAAATTTTGATTGAAAGTGAACAAAACTTTGACGAGCACTAGAAACTGTTTTAAATTGGCATTTTAAATATTACTAAAGATACTCTAGAACAAAATTATGGGAGTTGTCTGGACATCATGTTGCCTTTAATGAGACAAAAGTCCCCGAATAGACACTTCAAGTATAAACACCATTAGGCGTAAGCAACTGACAGCTTCATCAAATATTGCCTTGTGCCAAGTAGGTCAGTTTAGGTCTGGGTTTATCCACACATATTGGATGCGGAAATCCCAGAACAAATTTTAGAAAGCAAGAAGCTGGGAAAGTTGCCAAGAGGTAGATCAAAGAAATCATGGCAAGAAACAATCTCAGACACAGAAATAAAGAAAGGCTGCAAATTTATAGACAAAAGGAAGACTAAAGATAGAAATCAGTGGTAAAAGCTTGTGCAAAGCAAAAAAAAACTTACACTGTAATGTATCAAAAGAGAAAGAAAGAAAGACTTTAAATGTGAGTTTATATCAACTTACTCACCTTGGTGAAGTACAGTAATTGAATTTTGTTTGGTAGATCTTGTAGAAACAAGCAAGTGATACCAGACATACTCTGGTCCTAAGCTATGTGTGAAACATCAGAATAAGCTCAGCCACAGAGCCCCACATTTCACTGACTGATTACCGTTTCACTTCATTCTTCTAAGTTACTCATAAGACCTTAACAAATGCATTTTTGTGACTCACCAATAACAAGAAAAGACAAACTCTTAAATTTTAAGTTTACAGGGTAAGATTGCACTTTGTATAAATGCTACTACTGAAAAATACATGAAGAGTAAATTTATGATAAATACCGTACCTGTGCATAATAGGCCTCCTCAAAACGCATACCAGCATCTATTTCAACCTGTGACCAGAAGAAAGTATTAGTGAGAAAAACGTGTAACAAAATTCAAATTAGCAAGTACCTTTAACCTTTACCGCCACTCACAAGAAAAACCCCTTATCACCACTTGTGTGGCCTCCGAGGCCCATATAGCATGAAGAGACTTTTTTTTTTCACACCTTATTTATCACATAGCTTCTCACCCAGTACAGATTACTAAGACAGAAGGGGGAGGATGGAGTTTGAGATAAAGAAGGAGGTGGGGAGATATTTATAGGGCTGTGTTTCCATATTTTGAGTTGAGAAAGAGAGAGAGGGAGTAAGTGTGGCAAAAATTAATCCCTTTTTGTGTTATATGAGACTCTGAGGCCACATCAGTGGATGAACTACGGGTTTTTAGGAGGTTGTGGGAAAATAATCAGAAAAAATACAATATTGAACACAATGAAACAAACCTCACAAACAGGACCATATAAGATTGAAGAAAGCACATCTAGAGTTTCAAGAGCATATTCTGTTATTTGAAGACACAGTGGTTGAATATGTACAGGGCTGGGCCTCCAAGTCCAGCAAGTGGCAGTAAAGTTAATTAACACTTAATGCTAGTCCCCTATTTTTTTTTTTTTTTTTCTGAAACTAGATTCAGGAGAATATTTGTATTATAACACGAAAAGCATTTTAAGCAAATAATAACCCTCTTAGCCCAAGATCAAAATATTTTTAGTGTGATGTTAATTGATTTGCAGAGCCCTGTTCGTGGTTCATTGGGCTTGGGAGGGAGGGTGAAGTGTTAATCCAGGCAAAGCATACCGAGCAAACTATGAATGTGACTTCCAATTACTGTCATTGTTTCTTACACAATAATAATAATATTGATAATAAACACCATTTGTATTGCGCCAAAGGTCTTCAGAAGCTTAACACAGTTCATCAAGACGTAGAATCAGTACATCAAATAACAAGAAGCAATCCAGACTAAAAAGCATTTTATGCCGCCAATGGTGAAACAAATCTTTATATCCCAAAATTTCTCTACCTACGCCCTGTGGTAAATCAGCTCATTGATCTTTATCAATGAGAAGATCCCACCAAGGCAACAGTAACTATTGTTTGGCTGAAGATCAAATAATACCCCATACGTATTGCTCATTACACCATGCAAGATTAGGCATGGTGGAGTGATCATCTGCCTGTCTTCATTTCTTGTGATCCAGAGTTTTTCCCAGCTCCTTTGAGTTGGGTCCGGATACTGCTAAGTCAGTATGAACCGATAAGGATACCAAAACAAAACAATTTCACTACCTGAATCAAATTCATATACCCCATTTTGAAAAAACAAAATACCATTGGTATAATGTAATCAGGAGCTGATCTGAACCTCTGTGGAGCAAATTGTCAATCACACCAAGACAGAACTTACCTCACTTCCCCTGTTTACTGCTGCCTTGGCCATCTTGAGAGCAATGGGACCCTGTGGAAGACAAAGGGATGAGTTACATTACACAGGAGTTGCAACTCTCATGAAGTTGAAGCAAAGATTTGTCTACACACTCAAATATCTCTGATAGGGAGAGGGCAGGTTATTTTAAAAATTGTCTTGATACCGGGAGATTCTCTATTTGCCAGGTCACCACTTAATAGACAAAGACAGTTCCACTTTCTGAGATTTCGCTCCAAAAATATGGGAGGGATTTTGTTGGACTTCTTGTGACCATAAGATGATCTTGACAAATCATGCAACTCGAACTTTAAAAAAAAAAAAAAAATTCAAGACCATCTCTAGCTCCCATTTCCTCAAAGTCTAGTAACACCAGGATAATTCCCAATACAAGACAGAAACCAGCAGGGACTCACCCTATCCCCCATCTCATCCGCCAGAAGCAGAGCTCTTTGAAATGCAGCATCCCCATTGGCATTTTGTTCCACACAGTGATTCACAACGCCCAATCTCTCAGCCTAGAAAAAGGATTTGAAAGGAATTTAAGCTCTATGTCAACCTAGGTTAATTAACCCTAATAGTACCTTCAAGTAGATTTCGACCCCTCATACTATTCCAATTCGTTCAGTAAAGGCAGTTTATTACCTCAGCATTTTGAGTACAAATTTATGGAGGAAGTGTTCACCCTGTATCATATCCGTGAAAAGAGGTCTGTTGTGATCCCAGACACCCCACCCCACCCCTACTCTGTCAAACATTCGGTCTGTTTACCTAGGACCTTCCCATTGTCTGCATCAAGTCCTTCTTGACAAAAGGCACAAGTGTGTTGGTATCTGTATGTGTGTGCTCACACACTTGTGTTTGTGTGTGTGTGAAGTGTAGAGACTAAGAAAGGAGGATTGGCGTGGGCGGAGTTGCAGTTGTCACTCACAGCAGACACCACGAGCTCTTACTACATACAACATAGTGAAGTGGTAGTCATAGCAATAGGGAGGAAAACAGAAAAGAGTGTTTCAAGACGTGAATGGTTTCATTATCATACATTATTATGCCATGGTTGTGTTCGTTGGGTCCTAGGTCGATTATTTTGGTGCTCCTTGGATCCCTTTTATTTTACTAACAGTTTAAAAGGGAAAAAACAGGGATTATAAAGTATCTTGTTCAATCCGAGGTCATTGTATCCGAGGTTTACGGTGGTATATCAAGAACATCAGTGACAGTATTTAAAATCAATTTTGAAAAATATCCTCATGGAAATATAAGAAATGAGCCCTCAAATTTATTTTCCTGATAAGAAAAAGTTACATACTTCTAAGGATTAAAATGAACGCATTAGAAAAGATGAAAAAAATTCAAAAAGAAATTATTCATGTCTTTGAAAGGTCAAATCAGGTCTGTACTTCCAAAAATAAAATCATTTATCAGCGAGACAACCCACAAACTGAGACAGGAAGTAAATATAATGACTTCAAGTTTTTCTGCATTTGGAGCCCATACTTGTATGGGGTTAGAAGCTCTATGAAAGCCATTCGTTTTTCACCTCAAATCCATCCAGCCTGCGACTGGTCAGAATGAGTTCCTTGGCTTTGGCCCGTCCAATGATACGCGGCAGTCTTTGGGTGCCGCCCGCTCCAGGAATAAGAGCTCTGCTGGTCTCAATCAGGCCCATTTTGGCATTGCTGGCTGCAACAGAAAGCAGTTAAAGAATGAATATCGCCTCAACACTGAATCCATTAAGTAACCTTGCTTGCCTTCTTTCAACACTGACAGTTTTTTTACATTCATATCTGTTTCAAAATCTCCTCCAACGTAAACCTTTCATTAAAATCATATGTATTATTGTAACTAAAAGAGTGTAAGTCATGAACTACCTTTACTTTTCACTTGATTTAACAACTACTATTACAATTTTTTCAAACCTTGATTAAGAGATATCAAAAGTTCATTTACATTATAAAAATGTTACACTAATACTGCTAAGCTGCCATTCCCTCATACTCATTTGCCTGCTTTTCCTCAATGCACAGTTTACAATACGATAATTTGCATTATAACTCATTATCGTCATAAAAACCCACTTCCAATTAATTGGTACCAATTGAGTTGATAATGAAGTTTCCGTTTCAGTGTACCTAATTCAATAAGTCAGGAAGAGATGAGGCATGGCTTTACCAGCTATTCTCATGTCGCAGGCCAATGCCATTTCAAGCCCCCCACCCAGAGCAGCACCATCTACTGCGGCAATGGTCGGCACCGGAAGGTTCTCCAGCTCCATCATAGTGGCACGAAGCATGTTGGTGAAGGCTGTGACTTCCGTATTGGTCATTTTAAAGCGCTCTCTCAAGTCGGCACCTGGAATGTAGATTAATCTCGTATCGTACACAAAATCAAGAAACATGCAGAAGACTAAATAAAAAACACTTTGTGCATAACTGATTCAATACCACCGGACGCTCTGAGCAGTTCTGCAATTTTTCTTAAATTCCCACACACCAGTCAGAGCGGCTAGAAGAAATACGAAATAATTCTCTACGGCTGGTAGACTTGTGCAAATACGGTGGTATTGATGCACTAACATAAAGTTTTAAAAAGAAAACCAAAAGAGTCATCACATTTTTTAAGGCCAATAATATGTCCCTGTTAATAATTAACATTCTTATATTCAATCAATACCAAATTAAAGGATTTCATATTTTATGCTGTACAATGTCAAAAAATCAATCACTGAAGTAATATTTAAAGAAAAAAATGTGTTGATAGTGATAGTGTTCGCAAACAAAAAAAGGACAGCAGCATTTCTACTCCTATTTCCATCTAAATAATTTAAAAAAACTGCCATATCAAAGCTAGAGTAAGTTGGTTTATGAACTATGGGGTCAGTGTCTGCTTATTATATAAAATGATCTTTTACAGGAAAAATAAGATAAAAACAATCTGCAGCAATAGAAGAAAAGACTTTTACCAGCACAAAATACCCCTGGCACTTCACTCCGGACAATCACCGTGCGAAGACTGTTGTCCACTTTTATTTCTCTCATGGCATCATTAAACTGGGAAAAGAAAGGTAAGCGCAAGTGATGTAAATAAAATAAAAAAGTACTCACAGACCTTTTTGCTGCCGACAACTGGCCCAAGTGTTTTAAAAAAAAAAAAGAAATCAGTATCTAGTAATAAAAAAAGTGCCTTACTAAATACAACCACAAGTATTAAGCATCACTTGTTAATAATTAATATTGTCTGAGTAAATAATGTGTTAAGAATTTGATTCTTTAATGATTTTTATCCTGTTGACTTGAACTTTGCCCTGATCAAAAGTTTCAGAATTCAGTGTCATCATCACAGGATACTGTGGGTTACTTGAGCAGCTTGTCTTGAAAAAGAATAATATTCTTAGAAACATTTTTTCTCAAAATCTAACAAAATTCATTATGTTTGCATTCTAAAACAATCATTCAAATTATTATCAACAATTATATCCTCAGTTACCGCATTTTCCAGCAAAATTTTTATTTTTTAAGTCGCCTGCGGTTATGAATCATGAGATAAAGAATTCAGAGAGACTGTAACGTTGATGTTAATGCTATAGAATTATAAAAAAAAATAACTTACCAGTTTCATCAGGTTGTGACCCATGGCATTTTTGTAGCGAAATCGTCTCATACAGAAGACGGCGACACCTACCAGATGCAATGGGGGGAAAAACATTTGAAAAAGAAAAAAGGAGTAAATTGACACAAAAAACCAATCCTCAAAAATGGAGCTGGTGTAGAACTGGCAAAAGTCTTTTAAAGGAATATTCTTTTAACCTGTGTATAGCATTGGTTGAAGAAATATGAGGGGTGGGATATATTTACTGGAGGGATGTAAAAATACCGGGAGGCCACGTCTATGGAAGATAAATCACATTGACAAAGAAATCAAAACCTTATGAGTCCTCTGGAATAGATATGACTTAACAATTATAAGGACCATGGTAAGGTCTCATTTTCCAAAGGAAGATTTTTTATTTGATGGTGTTTGCTTCTATTCATTAGATGCGCCTGTCTCTTTCGAGTTGGATTCGAGCTACCTTATACCATTTGTTTCATGAAACTCTAAATCTTTTAGGGCTTGCTTGAGCTATTTACAAATCATATGAATTAACAGTGCAAATTAGTACTAGTAAAACACATGAGAGCCCGTAAAAAGAATTAAATACAGGCGGAGATGAAATACCAAGAAGTCACCTTTGCGTTTGTCCAAATATTCGATTCGAAATTCATCCTCTGGTGTGTCCTCTGCTTTCTTACTGAAACATCTTGTAATTGAAGACAATTGATTTTTTGAGCCCTTTAGTTTAAAAGATTCGAATAAAAACCGTCGGGCAAAATGAGATAACATCATTTGAGACAGAAATAACGTTGTTTTTCCTGAGACTGTCACTAACGTCGATTCATTTAGATCCTGCTTTTCTCGGATCTCTACTTTCACTTTCCTTTTCGTGTACTTTAGTTTTCGTTGTACATTTTGTTCGCATTTTTCTTTTTTAATTAACACACGGGCTGTTTGAAGCATTAATTGCCATTTTAGATAACCAGCTGGGACCTATCGTTCCTCGAGAATGAGATAAAAAAAAAAAAAAAAGAAAGAAAAGAAAGACTCAGTGTCTTATGTCCATTTACAAAAGAAATATTTAAAATTAAAATCATATCTGTAAAAGAAGTTGAAGTTATTATGCTCTTCTTACACCTTTGTTAAAAGGGCAAAAAGGGGCAACGAGTATAAAGGTTAAAAGCAAGATGAAGTTTGTCTGCGTTCGCTTTCTGGGTTACCTGTGTAAACCTGCCCGCACAGTTAACCCGCCTTCCATACCTTTTTTGGGGGTGATTATGCTCCCATGCCTTCTTTTTTTTGCGATTGATCGACTAAGGCAATAAGGATAACGTTATTTGCCGCAGAGTCAGTCCGCCTTCCATACCTTCCACCTCACATCCCCCAAAAAAGCGGACTGACTCTGTGGCAAATAACGTTATCCTTATTGCCTTGGTCGATCATTCACCGAAAAGAGGCATGGGAGCATAATCACCCCCAAAAAAGGTATGGAAGGCGGGTTAACTGTGCGGGCAGGTTTACACAGGTAAACTTTAATCGTAGAAATTACTGTAATTGGCATTTTTGCCCCCAAAGCAGCCTTGTGGTTTCAAACCCTGACCTTTGTATTTGTAGAGAGGCAAGTTCCATTCCTCTTGCTGTTTGTTTACTGTTTAATTGTAGCTCTAGGGCCTAACAACACACAAGGGTCACAAAGGGGTGAGGAAATAGAAAAAGTTAAAAGAGAGAACAAATCTAACCACAAACAACTGAGAGATTATTTACGATGACAAAAAAAAATATCACCTCTCCTGGCATAAACAATCTTGAGATGTTGTTTGTTTGGTTGGGTTTTTTTCTTTATTTTTTTTTGTTTGTTTTTTTGTTTGTTTTTTGTTTTTTGTTGTTTTTTTTAGCCCCATTTCCACAAAAAGACCGTATCTCCCATAAACGGTCTTTTTGAGAAAATCGACTGGCAGTTTTGGGTTATTGATTTCAGAAAAGGACCTTAAATCCCACATACAGTCTTTTTGATAAAACTATTTCCATACGTTTTCCTTATGAAAATTAAAAACAGCAACTTAGAAAAGCCATGGAAAGAGAGTATGCATCTCAATTCAAACATTGTTAAATTAAATATCATCGCCTCTTCGTCAACAGGTAAAGCGTTCCTAAAGTAAAAGAATCTATGTGTCCAAAACACGCATTTTCTGGTTTTAGATACTTCAAACCACCAATGATGTCCGTCTTTTTCCCGTGATCAACTCCTCTCGGTTTTGTGAACTGTTCATCACACACAGCTCTTTGGAAATGCACAGTGATATAGCCTGAGGAAAATCTCACAGACGCAAGATGGATTTTATTCGGCCGGTAATTTGCTAGTTGCTCAACTGCATACTGGCTGGTCCAGGGTTCCAGAAAAGAAAGGGTCCCAACAAAAATCCAGCTCCAACAGCAAACATTTTGCCCATTCTCCTCATTTCTCTTTCGATGGCTCGATTCCTTCAACTCAACAAGAAGAGACGTTTACACAAGCATGACCAGCTCTGAATATTATTCCAATTCGTGTTTTGCTACGAGCTGTTGTCTGCCATAGAGTCAGGTATTTCGTATCGCGTAAGCTGGAAATAAAGTATGTTTGGAATAGCCGAATTCAAGCGATGCCATTGTTTTTCGTCTAGGCGACGGATTCATGCATAACAGATGCCATATCCTTTCCCGTTGTTTCTAACCTTACTGAATGTTTCGTTGAAGAGAACAAGTCAGTGAGAAAACACAAATGTCTTAAACGACTCAATCAGTGGCAGAGAGACTCCATTTTGTGGATTATCACTGAATTAAGCGTCTTTTGGTAAATCCCTCTTTCAGTTGTAAATAATCGCTTCCAGAGCGTCACTTATTTTTCCCTGCAGAGGGATGTGACAGAAAGACTGAGTGTCACGAAATTCCTATATAATAAAAAGTTATGGATAAATCTCTCCGTCGCAGATAATAGTCCGCATGCATTCCTCTGACTGTCACGTCAGTAGCGAAATTGGGGGGGGTGGGGGGGGGGGTGTATCTCTACTCTTGAATGGGGTTTTCTCCCCAGAAAAGCTAACACTGGGGTTTTCTCTCCACTGCAGTGACTCACTGCGAGATCAAACCGTTTTACGAAAGTCTTGACCAAACATTGGAGCTTGGAAGCGGTGACATGCTTCTGTTTTCCTTTTCTACCCCAACAATAATGAATTGGATCATTTAAAGCAGTCTTTAGTTCAACGCTAACTTGAAAATGCTTCCTCTTCTTTTTTTTTTCATCTTCATTTTTGATTCTGCTCCTCTCCGAGCTTGTTATTCACCCGTGTTTAAATGAAACTCTTTCTACCACCATAGTTCAATTACCAAAATAAGTCTTCTTCTTCAATTATATCGACTGACTCAGTGGAACTGAGTATTGCTATCGATGCAGGCATAATAAGACGCACCAAGAGCAAGTTTAGTCTTGGTGGGGCTCTAGAAGCTTCTCTAATACCTTGATCTTAGCGTGATGTAGTCAAGGCATTGCTTGAAATTGTCTACAAGTGTTTGTTCTCAAAAACTTGCTCAAGCTCTTGAAATTTATCCATGCACTTAGTTAAGCGAATGCATTTATCTGCACACCCACGCCTTACAGAGCAGCATACCTCGATCGTGTTCTTTTTCTCTGTCTGCTCCTGCGTTTCTAGTTCGAGAATCTCCCTTCTTTCCCAGGAGCTTGTAAATTTTATGTAGAATCATCCCGCCCAGACTATTAATTCTCACGGGGAATGAATATTAGATTGTGCATCTTCAATCACAACACAGGGTTGTATTTCGTGCATGGGGCACCACACGATTTTCCCGTTGTTGTTCTATCCCTCCTCTCCTGACGCTCAGAAATTAACTCAGGTTCCATATCTGAAGGGCTCACACCCCCACATTCATCCATTCGTGTTTGCTATTTAGGCTCTGGCGCAGTATTCAAACCTCCGTTCTCTCATCTCATGTCATCGTCTTGGCTTTTTTCTCTGTCTTATGTTCAACGAAATCAGGAGTAATGTGGGTAACGGCCGAAGGAAGATAGCTAATTGAAAAACGACTGGAGATGCGGGTGTTTGCGTGAAAACGTCAGAGTGCAAATTCGGATGACTGGAGATGTTTTCTGTTTTTTTGTTTTCCATTTGCAGCCTTATTTATTAAGATATCGCTACAGTACCTAGAGCGTTTGATCAGCCGTTTTTGGTTTTGTTTTCCTCTGAAAGTCAATAGACAAAACTAAAAATCGCCAAAAATGGAATACGGGTCTCTTTAGAAAAAAAAATACTCCAGTAATAATGGCCAACACTAATGACAACATAATTGTAGTCCAGGAAGACTCAGGACCTTAAAAAACCCCTCTGTGTACAAAAGTACTGAGTACTTATTTTAACTCGTGACTGTGACCCTAGAGTTATGTACCAAAAGCCCCTAAATAAGGGATGACCATTGAGTTGCTATTAAGATAACAAAACGACAAAAAGGTGAAAGGGAAAAAGTAAGACAAATAGAGGAATTAGATCCAAAGAATGCAGCACGCTTTGTAACAAACAGCTAATTAGTACACACAAGGTACCTTGACATGGGATAACTATGGCCACTTAGTAGTTGTACAATCATCCCGCCCAGACTATTAAATCTCACAGGGAATGAATATTAGATGGTGCATTTTCAATCACAACAGGCTTTTAACAGAGCTTTCACACCTTTTAGCATTAATATTTCACTATACTCCTATTATTAGTATTTATTAACAATGAAAATAATAAAACTGCCTCATTTTTTGGCGACCACAATGTCGTTTGAAGATGTCAAGTCACCTGCTGCTGAATTCAAGCTGGAAATAGTGGAAAAGTAACGCCTAAACTTCTATGACTTATATTCAATTGGATTTAAACAAGTTTAAGGATGAAAACTCAGCGATGACAGTTGCATGTAATTAATTTGATGGCTTAATGTGATCCTGCAACGTACAGCGGGGTGGCCATATTTACCCCCCCCCCCCCCCCCTGGTTCACAAACTGCATTTTGGGAAATCTTGCTTTGAATATTTTTCATAATTTTCTAGTAATATAATCCATAGTCATTAACTTGTCCATTTCATCAATACCATTTTACATTATGCCGTGTTGAGTGTCAAAAGTGGCCACGATTACCCCATTATTGAGGTAGCACAAAAACTAACATGCAAAACCTACGATGAATTCCCCTACAGGAACACAGAGCCAGGGTAAAAGTTATGGCCTTTTATAAAGGAATGAATTATTACATTCTCAACATACCCATCTGTAAATTCAAAGTAAACAACCATAAAATCAACACAAGGCTAAATAAAACGGAAAATTATAATATACCAGCATCAAATCTAGACTGCCACTTGCATTCATTCTTTCCTAGCTCAATAAGACTGTGGAACAGAATCCCAGAATCCATCAGATTCAGTCCAAACATGGACAAATTCAAGCAGTGCCTTGATTACATCACACAACTCAGATCAAGGTACGTATTAAACAGTTCTCTCCATGGCCCGTTGGAACTTAATCTGGTCTTGATGGGTCATACACACAGTTGACAGTAATACTCTGTTGTCGTTTTTTTTAGTTTGTTGGAGGTTTTAGGGCCCCACGACATACAAGACTCATAGAGAAGCCCAGAGGAAAGCAATATGAAAGAATTAGTTCAAAGAGGGAACAGATCAAACCAAAACAGTATGGAGATAATTTACACTAAAAAAATAAGTATCATCTCTCAAAACACATTGACAACACAAAGAAATGATTTACAATGATTAAAAATATCATCTTTCCTTATAAAAATATCCAATGGTCATCACTCATGCTAGCATAGTTCAGGAAGACCCAGGATCTTTAAACCCCCTTTGTGTACAAGAGTGCTCAGTACGTTGTGACCATGTAGTTATGTACCAAGATAGAAAAAGACTATCGATAGATTCAGTGTAAAAGAGAAGTAGAAGTGCCCACCAGGGACACAGCCACCAACTGCCTGCAATTCTCAGTCTCATTGAGTCAGTAGATGTAACTGAAGAAAAAGAAGTAGATGAGAGCTCCAGTACAAAGGAAAAGAAATAAATAGAGGTGCCCACCATGGACCCCTGCCAACCACAGTCCAAGGTGTTACATACAGTAGAATTCCTTTAAACCGAAATTTTGGGGACCTACTAATTCATTTCGGTTTAAAGGCATTTTGGTTTAGAGCAAGTTCACTGTTTTCGATATTTTTCAAGGGCAGTAACTGTGTCAGGCAAGTGATACAAGATGAATGGTGCGCAGCGACTCAGAGACGAAGTGGAAATGACACGGTGTGTGTTGTTAATGGTCAATGCTAATGCTAAAGTGTATAAAACAAAGAAAGCTCTCTCTCTCTCACACACATGTACCCCCTCCCAAAACATTTGTAGAAGTAGAAGTCTTAGATTAGGTAGGTATGCGATCAAGAACATCTTGCGTGATTCTACACACACACACAACGCATGTGCAGACCGCGCGATGGAGTACACTCTTACACATACACTTTGCAACGTACAAAGATAGAATACACTCTTATCAACAGAAAATCAAATTACCATTTACCTTAAAAGGAATAGACAAAACACTGATGTGAAAATAATGAAAATTATTTTTTAATGCATGTATGTATGAAATTCAGATCATTCAATCACATCCAAGGATGTTTTTTACACTCAGCAGCATCTGACACACTTCAGCATCTTGTACAAAGGAATGAAAATCGCAACAGAATTATCAACCACAAACACTTGCAACACATTATGAACCCTATGTAAAAACAAAAAACAAAACAAATATGAGACTATTTCATGTATTTATCTTCTTGTGCTGCCAATATCTTTGCCGATGCTTTAGCATCAGAGAAGAGTCCAGCTACTTCTTCGACTTCCTCTACTGTGACAGAATCTTTCCCGTTGATTCGTGCCATGATGTTGGTAGGTGTGAGCACTTGCACAGCATACCTGCAACAAGATGAATGAATAAGAGGTTAAACTATTGCGTAAAAGTAGAAAATATCATCCTTCAACCTACAAATGCAAGACCTTCAGCCCTTCTTTTTCATTGGACATAATACATGAAAAGACACAGCACAACCTGACCTAAAAAACAAAATTATTATTATTTTAAAAAACTCAAGCCAGGGAGGTCACCCTGACAAAACCTCTGGCAGTGCCAGCACAGATCTCTTAGCACTGGATCCTGGCTGAGGACTGACATCTGAAAGCAAAAGTAAACCACTCAAGACTCAGAAATATTAATAAAGTTTCTGAGAAAACCAGGAAACAATTAGGTGTAAACAATATGACCATGCCATATCACACAGTAGATTTGTAGTACAAGAAAACATTGAAGACAGAGTAAAATACGCACTGGTGAAACAAGTAAGTACAATGTTTTTAACAGAGCCCAAGATCAATCAAGCAAAGATGAGAGCAAACTTCTCTCCCTAATAATAATTAACAATAAAAGTTGATACAAAAGACATCTCATAAACCACAGGCAAAGTTACTTTTAGGCATGGATTATACACAATAATAATTTAAGGGCAAGTTGAATTTTGCAACACAGAAATTTTTGCTGCAGATGACTTTTCACCAAATTGTTGCCATTTTGTTTGTTTCCTCGAACCAAAGTTATTTACACATTCAAATTTAATACTCCTCACCTGAGAGTAGACTTGACACCAATGTCTGCCAGCTTCTTCAATGACTCCTCATCCACCTGAATGCCCTCTGTCTGTGAGCGAATGCGCAGAATCTGGTACAAGATACATTAAGAAGGGTTTTGTTTGCTGAGCAGGGACACAGTGAGACTTACCAATCATCATACAGCACAGAAGGAAAAATGAAACCGCAGACCACTTGAGAGATTAAAATCATTTACTGGTTAAGTCAGAGGCAGGTAGAAGTAGAATGCACCATATTCTATTACTATTATCTATTATACAAAGGTGTATAATTATATATTGACAAATCCCACTTTACATAAACAATTATTTATCAAAAAAATTTTAATTTGGTATGAAATTAAATAAAAATACCATTCAGAATAGTTAGACAAAAATTTATTTAAACCAAAACCAGAGACACAGTAGTCTCTTGATTTTAAGATGGAACCAAAAACATTGCTGACAGTGAATTATAGGCACATCAAGACATGTAACACAACAGGTTTCCAAATAAAAATTAGAAAGAAAAAAAAGAAACCCCTTCCTTTTCAGTTACACAGACAAACAAATAAAATGACTTAATTCATCATCTTAATTCGAACACATGAAAGTCACCAACCAATTTATGCTCTATGACCCACCTGACACATTTCTTCCTGCGAGTAGGGCAGAGTGCGGATGATCATAATCCTGTCCAACAAATCCAAAGGCATGCCATGTGGGGCCACAATGTCCTCGGTGCCTCTGGTTGGTAAAGGGATACATTAAAATGAGGCTCAATATGCACCAAATCTGATCTAGATGAAAAGCTTTATATTCCTAGACAATCCAAAGATAGACTGAAGTCCCTTTGAATGGAGATGCCTGGTCAAAATGAAAAGCACAACAACCAAAAGTTTTACACACAAAAAAAAAAAAGCTATCCGAACATTTCAAAGAACCAATTTTACCATCAGGGATGCCAATTTCATTGATAAACCTGGAAATTTTTCCTGCCACATATTGTGTTATGTTATGCAACTGAAAATTCAATATCACATCACTTCAGTGTGACAAGTTTTAGTTAGAATAAGAGAAATAAAAAAATTATCAAGTTAAACTCTTCTACATTCTGAGAATGGACAGCCTTGAAAGGGGCTGAAACTGGGAGCATGAGATCCGACCACCAAAGGCAATAGGCCCCTTTAGGGGGGTCTGAGTACATGCTCACCAAGAAAATTTTAATAAAATAAGCCATAAACAAAAACCCAGCATATTCTGAGCTGTTTCTACCCAAAACGAAAACCAGTTTTTCATTGTTGATTTCAGCTGCAAGTTACTGAATTCAATTCTATACACTTCAGAAAAGGAGCTCAGTGCTACTGAGTAAAACGCAGCTCATTAATGCTAGAAGTCGAAAATTACAAAATCCACTGATCTCAAACAGTTGACTCTATTCAGCCTTACTTGATGACACATTTCCCTCTGTTGGTGGCAAAGATGACAATGGGTGCGATGGTAGACTCGAGGGCGCGATGCAGGTAGGTGAAGCACTCTATGTCCAGCATGTGCACCTCGTCCACAAACAGCACCCCTGGCACCAGCTCTGCAATGCCCTGGTCAATGTACTTGTTAACTACTTTGTTGATCTCTTTGCGCAGCTTGTCTAGGAGCGGCATAGAAAAGAGAATTTGTGCATGGTCAGAAAATTTAATTCTGTTATTATACAGAATATCTTATGCCTGAATTCACCAAAACATTGAACTCTTTTTTTAAATAAACAACGGTATAAAAATTGGAGATGCCTTTAAAAAATATTAACTCCAGGTATTCTGTTGATTATGTCTAAGTCCTCAAGGCAACCACATTCTTGATACACGAGAAATTAAGGTAAAGCTAAACTGTTCTTACACACCTGTAATTTCTGTTTTCTTTGGTTTCATAAGTTGTCCCATCATAGACATGATATCCTGACCTCCCTGGAAAATTGAAAGCAATAGAGTAAAGATTTTCCCAAAGAGGAACCCCCCCCCCCAAAAAAAAAACAAAAAAACAAAACAAAAACAAACAAAAATACCCCAAAAAACAAAGCAAAACAAGGCAGACACCGTGCAGAACAAGCAGTGAAAAATGTTGAGAAATGATAAGATGACTCCTAAACTGTCACAGCATAAATAGTTCTAAAATTCATTTCCAAATAATTAAATTTAATGAAACAGGAATTTGGGTATTTGGGGCAAAAAGTCATGGAACAATTTGGAACTGTATCATTGAAAAACTATGACTGCTGAATCAATGAAATCCCTTTGAAAGTAAGGTATAAGGTTACAATATCGCCTGAGATACAATTTTTTTATCATAAAGGGAGACTGCCCCCCCCCCCCCCCCCCACTTTTAAAGGCAAACTGATGTATCTACATTGATCAATCTTTTTCTGGTTTGGAGAAAAACAAGAAACCTTTTTGCACCTCACCACCCTAAATTTATCGTTCCTTTTAATCACTGTTGTGCATGTTGTTAATTTTGAGCATTTATCAGACAGAGATGCCAACAAAAATACAGCGCTTGATTTTGGTATTAGTTTAGTGAACAAATCATTTATGTCTCTGAAGTCTTATATCAGTTATGCGTAATGAAATACAAGTAACATGATGGTCAAGTAGCCTAGGGCAAGACAGTAATGTATTGGTTAGCACATGTGCTAAGGTAAGTTGATGACCCCAGAGGCAGACCCACCTATCTGTGTTCAGTTACATTGGTCTGCCATCTGTGTTGGAGACCACAATGACAGTTACGCTGTTCTAACAAGTTGAGCAATCACATTTCAGGTGTAGATACATCATTCTGCCTTTTACAGAAAAGGGTTTTAATAGTGTGATGATAACTGTCAAAATCACAGATTCTGCAGATGTGTCGCCTTCCTTAGAAGATCTAACAGTAGCTTTCTCCCTCAAAGACAAATAATTTCACTTGCACTGCTCAACATGAAAATGCTGCCAGTTTCCATTACCTGCGGTCTGGCATTGGCAACATCTAAGTCATGAAGAGTGACGTCTTGAATGACCTCTTTCTTCTTGTGCACATCTCCTTTGGGGAGGGGGACATACTCTTCAGCCTCCAGGTCATACTCTGTAGCATAGTTGTCAGACCTTCCCTGCCTCTGGCATGACCATCACAGGGTGAGTAGACACACAACAAATTATAATAAGAAATTAACGAGGAATTCATATCATACACTTTCACTAAGTTCTATCTTATTTTCTAAACTTAAAAGATGATCTGTTCAAAGAAAATATCAGAAAATATAATTCTTTGAGTTTCACCCTCATAAACCTGAAACATGAATTCACGGCAAATAAGCTAAAAATATTATGGAAAGAGCCCCTAAATTTCCATGTAGAGTTTTTAGCCACAAATTCCAAAGATTCTGGCACATGATAATATATCAAATTTACTGCCAAATTGTTTGCCCAAACATCTTACTTCATCCTTACTGGTATTTTTAGTCGAAATCTTTTTAACCATAGTAAACATTTCACCTTCCAATTTAGAAGCTAAGACCTGACATTACATTTTTGAGATTTTGGCTCAAACCCTTTGAATAAATACTACTATTCTGTTTAATCTACTCATTGATATCTAAAGATAAAAAAAAAAAGAAATAAAGAGAAGTACACAAGATCAAGACTTACTTTGACAGCTCCACTGTTTGCCTCTATGTAGATCACATCCCCAACTTCCACTTTCTCTTTCTGCAAACTTTCATATATAGACGGGTCAAGCTTCAACTGTTTAGTACCCTTTGCTGTCTTCAAGCCAATTACCACATGACTGACCGTTTTCCCATAGCCTGCAAACATAATCAGTATGAAAATTTAGCAAAATTTTACACAAAGCAACACTCATTGACAATTCATATCAGGTAGTGAAAAAAAACAAAAAACATCTCTAACTTTGAAGAATATCTCTGTGACTGAGTAAGTTAGACGGTTATGCTCTTAAAATTTCATGCTTTTTGTTATCCCTGATCAGAATCAGTGTGACTCAGAAATTAATAATAAATAAGCTAATAATTAAAGAGTTAATTAAAGATTGTACAATTTAAGGAACAAGGGGTTTAAAAGAATAAGCACAATAGTGACTTAACCACATGGAAATCTCCATACCATAGAAAAATACAACAAAATATCATAAATCAATACAAATTTTAGCACATTGCACTACTAGATAGATTATATCTTTGAGAATGAAATGAGTAATACAAACCTCCCATGGGATTCTCTGTTTCTGCTGGTGTGAGTTCTGTTACCTCCCCTTCATAGACCTCTTTTGTTTCCCTTATACGCAGCCCAATGGCCCGTCGAAAATTCTCCATGAGAACCTCAGTCTTCTTGATTTCTGTTGAGTAGACCTCACTACCCACCATAGGACAGAACGGCACTTTAGAGCCGAGCTCCTGGGCAATCGCCAGGGCAATGGCAGTCTACGGATCAAATAAAACGATACAGCCTTTCTTTATATCCAATGGCAATATAAAAATCATGCATAGTAAAATGTCTTTGCAAAGCTTTATGAATATGATGAAACATTACAGCGTGTTTTGAGCATATTACCTCAATAATAGGTATAAATTTTAAAGGTAATAATACTGATCTGCAACATTTGCTCAATTAAATTGGCATTGACCAAGCTTATAAGACAAAACATTGCACAAAACTGTGAAATATTAAAGACATAATTACATTTGCTGAGATAGCACTTTGATTTTTATAAAGGCAAAGTGTTTAACGTCACTTTGTGACATTGTGTTTTAATAACTCCACAATAATTAATTTAATAAAACAACAGCCGAAAATTTGCAGAGAATAGGGGGAGCAGTTCACAATTATTTTTGTAATCTGAAATTTTAAAAATTATAAGTGTGAACCAGTTCTCAAATATATTTGCTAGGGATAGGTATTCTTATTATTCATTTTTGCATTGTACCTTTCCCGTTCCTGGGGGCCCAGCAAGGAGGACTGCCCTCCCAGCCATCTTCTTGGACTTGATGAGCTCCACCACTATACCAGCAGCCTGTAACCAAACAAAGCAGGGATTATTCACAGATCCTGAACAAATGCATGTGTGAATAAAGGGGCTTTACTCTATATATCATCCTTTAAAACACTGTCTTCAAAGCAAAAAACTAAGTGGTGGTCTGTAATATACTGGGTGTAAACCAACCGGAGAACACATTTATAAAATTTATTGTTACAGATGCTAAAATCAAGCCACCATTTTCAGTAATGCGATGTTGTACTCTTAACAAGAAGAGTGTGTAAAGGCTAACAGAATGACAGCATGAGAGAGAAAAGAATGCACACTACGCTGACCATCGAAATCCATCTTCTTGAGCAGTTTCATTTAAACAGTTATAAGCAGTGTGGATGTGTGTGTTTGTGGTGCGCTTGTATGATGTGTGTATTTGTCTTGCCTGCTGAAGTGAGAATTGGAGTCAAAACCTTTCATCTGTGTGTCTGTTTGTGTGTCATTTTCAGACCTTATACTTTATCTTACTTTCCTACCAATTGTATTGTTTTGGCTGCAAATGTAAGAGAGAGAGAGAGAGAGAGAGAGAGAGAGAGAGAGAGAGAGAGAGAGAGAGAGAGAGAGAGAGAGAGAGAGA
>JBCIKM010448650.1:0-10428 GCA_039654465.1 Melibe viridis | reverse complement strand
GAAACGTCCAGTTCTATTGCGTTTTTTAGTTCTTACGGAAGTTCACATACTCCTACCACGGTATTTTATTCTCTCTGACGACCCAGCTTCCAGCAGCCTCCATTCTTGTTTTAATAATGGACACCAGCAGATTACCTCAAGAAGGCTGATTATCAACCCTATTGATTCTCTATCTTTGCCAATCTGATACATACCTGCGAGTTTTTTCCCTCCAAATCTTCATATAAATACTATCTCTGGCAGGGTATCCTCATATCCAAGACCTTTAAATACATCATTGGTTTGTTTTGCCTCAAGTACTGCGGGAGCACTGATCGTGAGGTCAAAACCGCCAGTAACCCCTTTAACGCAAAAACTGTGAGAACAGAATAGTTGCAGGCCACTCCCTCCTTTTTCTGCCATCCTTCTTCTGCTGGAACCAAATAGTTGTGCAAGAGCTGGTAGACAGGGTCGGGCGAGGTTGCAGGGTTGTTTACTCATAAAAATAATACGCTACACATCCTCTGACATCATCTATGTCTAATTTTAGGGTTTAACCAATAATATTTTACACAAAAGGTCACATGAGTTTCTGTTTGAATAAATCTGAGCTAAAAAAAGTTTCTGAATTCCGGACAAAATTTTGTAACTGCCAATTTTGTCGAAAATTTCTGATTTAAACAATGTTTTAAACATTTTTTACACGAAAAGTAGAAATCTATCATTACTTAGGTGATTTATTTTTTTAAAAACCCAAAAAATTAATTTTTCTTAATGGAGTCAAACATCAGTAGACCACTTTAAGTATCCTTTCGATTATGTTATAAAAATTAAATGCAAATAGTAATAGAACCACCTTGACCTCCATTCATTCGTCTTTCTGGATATATCAGGTTTGTTTTTAAAAAATGTGATTTAATTGGGGTATTTTGGTGTTAAAATTGAACAAGTTGTTAACTTAACAATGTAAACATGACCCTTCCTGCAACACGTAGACAGCTGATGTGAGCCCTCACAGCAGGAACTGACATAAGGATGCTTGCCATGCAATTAGCCTGCAACATTTCGGCTCCCACAGTATTAGGGTTAATAACCCAGACTTTTTTAACAGAATATTTACTGGTAATAAAAACAAAGAGTAATGTTACTTTTACTATTTACAAGATAAGTTCAGTAAGTCAGATGGAAGTAATATGTTCATCTACGTTTCAAAATAACTAATCACTCACCCTTTCTCTGGATACAAGGCAATTGACCTTGGCTTGAAACGTTTGGAGATTTTAATGGCAGCGACTGTCTTCCAGAATGACCTAAGTCTAAGCAAGTTGATGACGTTTTTGACAGAGCAGGTCCAGTACAACGTTTGGGTGTAAGGGTCGATGGCAATGTCGTAGGGTTGGTGAGAATCCTTTCTGGCTTCCACCAGGATGCTAGTCTGGCAATGGAAAGGAATAAATGGGAAGAGCCTGCGTTCAAGCTACACATTAAGTATCAGGGGTGCGACCAAGCCTTGAGAAAAAAAACCTTCAACTTTTTAACTGGTTTTTTTTTAGTTTTACCTGAAATTTGTAGCCTTATCAAGAACAGTTAGAAAATGGATCACAGACTTTACCAAAAGACCTGAATTCAGGTTTTTCCTAAGCAGGTTCCATCACTAAATAAAAAAAAAGATATATAAAAAAAAAAAAGAAGAGATGCATTGTAATTGTAAAAAGTAAAAGATGCATCCCTGGTTTCATTACCATTGTGCCATCCAAACGACTTCTTTTAATTGTCTTCTTCCTTTTCTCCAGCCAATACACAAATTGTCCCACAGGGTCAAAGGTCAGAGCTCTGGTGTTCCTCATGGACTTGATGGGCAGCTCCTCGACCAGCACAGACGGCTCCAGGGTCAAACGAAGCAGTTTTCTCCGCGCAGACAAGAGAAAGAAGTCTTTGAGGGCTGTGGACAGATTTTTTGAACCAAGCAGACAAGAGAAAGAACTCTTTGAGGGCTGTGGACAGATGTTTTGAACCAAGTAAACAATAAAAAGAACTCTTTGAGGGCTGTGGACAGATGTTTTGAACCAAGTGAACAATAAAAAGAACTCTTTGAGGGCTCTGGACAGATGTTTTGAACCAAGTGAACAATAAAAAGAACTCTTTGAGGGCTGTGGACAGATGTTT
The DNA here is from genome assembly GCA_039654465.1 of Melibe viridis. Taxonomy (NCBI): domain Eukaryota; kingdom Metazoa; phylum Mollusca; class Gastropoda; order Nudibranchia; family Dendronotidae; genus Melibe; species Melibe viridis. The sequence continues at coordinate 8,283 of JBCIKM010448650.1, read as the reverse complement.
TGAACCAAGCAGACCAGAGAAAGAACTCTTTGAGGGCTGTGGACAGATGTTTTGAACCAAGCAGACAAGAGAAAGAACTCTTTGAGGGCTGTGGACAGATGTTTTGAACCAAGTGAACAATAAAAAGAACTCTTTGAGGGCTGTGGATAGATGTTTTGAACCAAGCAGACAAGAGAAAGAACTCTTTGAGGGCTGTGGACAGATTTTTTGAACCAAGTAAACAATAGAAAGAAGTCTTTGAGGGCTGTGGACAGATTTTTTGAACCAAGTAAACAAGAGAAAGAACTTTTTGAGGGCTGTGGACAGATGTTTTGAACCAAGCAGACAAGAGAAAGAACTCTTTGAGGGCTGTTGACAGATGTTTTGAACCAAGTAAACAATAGAAAGAACTCTTTGAGGGCTGTGGACAGATGTTTTGAACTAAGTAAACAATAGAAAGAAGTCTTTGAGGGCTGTGGACAGATTTTTTGAACCAAGTAAACAAGAGAAAGAACTCTTTGAGGGCTGTGGACAGATGTTTTGAACCAAGTAAACAATAAAAAGAACTCTTTGAGGGCTGTGGACAGATGTTTTGAACCAAGTAAACAATAGAAAGAACTCTTTGAGGGCTTTGGACAGATTTTTTGAACCAAGCAGACAAGAGAAAGAAGTCTTTGAGGGCTGTGGACAGATGTTTTGAACCAAGCAGACAATAGAAAGAAGTCTTTGAGGGCTGTGGACAGATGTTTTGAACCAAGTAAACAATAAAAAGAAGTCTTTGAGGGCTATGAACAGATGTTCTAAGCCAAGCAGACAATAATTAAGAGCTTTTCGAGGGCTTTTAACATATAATAATAATAATAATAATAATAATAATAACAATAATAATAATAATAATAATAATAATAATAATAATATCTTTATTGTCCTCAAAACCAAAAGACCAAAACCTTTTTCACCATGGCATCTGACCAAAGGACACGAATCCAAGTGGCAGAATAAAGCAAAATAAAGTAGGTAAAGTTATTGTCCTCAACTTGTGGCAATGTTATTGATAAAGGAAATATTCACACAAGTATGCAGCTATACAACAATTGATGAATCACAAATGGGATGATAAGATTTGATACTTGATACAAAGGTTGCTATCGTAGTATAACCAAATAGCCATCATCTTCACAAAGTTAGCCTTTTCACCATTATTTCATTCATTATTCATTCATTTTGGCATGCACACACCTGAGCAAGTCCGGCCATCATCATTCAGGTGGTAATGTGTGGGGCAGGCACAGTGGTGGGTCCTTTCCTCTGAGCCGTTTGCAGGATGAGCCATACATAGATCAGAGCAGCCCCCATTGTTATTTTCACAAGGGTTTCCTCCTGAAAAAGAGCATCACATTTTTTTTAACAGAAAAGGGTATAGGCACAGTACCAAGGTGAGTATAGATCTAAGGCAAAACAAGAAAGGGAAAAAAAAAAATTTGACAAAAGAATATTTGAAACAAAAGTCAATTGTCACAGGATATTAAAAGGCAAATATCATTTACCTTGTTTTGTTACAATGTATGTAAGTATTAATCCAACTGACTGTCAAGTTATTTTTTTTTGCATTAGAAATCATGGTGTTCAATCAAGGAGCAGTAATTAAAATAAACAAAAAAAACCAAACCATTTAAACAACGACAACAAAAGGACTGTTCACTTGTTTCTCTTTATTTTCTGCAGTCTTTTCTTCATTTAATGACTAATAGGCAACTCTATTTGCACAAAACCATACACAAACTTGCCAACTTGTTTCGAGGAATAAATGACCAGAACATCAACCACTGGTCCAGCTTTGGATAGGATGATTGTCCGATTGCTTCCGTCCCTCTTGTTGGCCCGTTCTATTGTTTCCTTCTGAACGTCAGTCCAGTAGATGAAATCCTCAAACAGTGCTAGGCCAATCGGTCTCTTTATGTTTGAGTCGACCAGAGTGCTCACATCCTTACCTACATTTTGATAGAATTTTGATGAAAGAAAAATCCTGATTTATCAGTTCTTTTACTAAATACCTAAAAATAATTCATGATTCTTAAGGCAGGACAAAACAAGAAAAGAAAAAAAGAAGAGAGAGAGAGAAAAAAAAGAAAAGAAAAGAAAACATCACGGGAAGACATTAGCAGCAGATCACCTTCCATGTTAGATGACTTGATACTGCGCGAGTCAACATCAGACCAGTAGAGACGCTTATCAATGTAATCAATCGTCAGATCCTGGACGTTTCCAATGTCAGTGATGAGAACCTTGCGATTGGTCCCGTCCAAGTGCGCCCTTTCCAAGACAGGCTTCTCACCAAAAACTGTCCAATACATGTACCTGGCGAAAAAAAAAAAAAAAAAAGAAATGGATAAAAGGGAAAAAAAGAAGAAAAAAAAAAAGAAGAAAAATACAAATACAAAGAGCAAAAAATAGAGTGTGCTGTCTTTTAAAAAGTTGAGAAGAAAAGAGCAATTTCTGGAAGAATCTTTAAGAGACATAAGATCGGATACTTCATTTCTTGGGAAGGTTTGAAAGTCATCCAAAGTGGGAATCAAACCAGGGTTCTGCCACAGTACCCATCAACTAATCACTGCCAAAACAGCGAGCCTATCCACTGAGCCATAGAACGCTCTCTCTGATGAGTGAAAGTAATAATGGTTGGGTGAGTCCGTCAGCAATGCTAAGGAGAAAAGAGTGGCAAAAGACTTGTATTGTGTGAAGGAATCATGCTTGGACAAACACAGCGACTCTTCTGTCAAAGATCTTTTTTTTCCAACAACACAAAATGCGAAATAAAATAATTGTACACAAAATGTTTATCCAGCTGTCCAAGGTGTCAATGGCATAGAGGTTAACTCACTCCTACAATGCAATGTCCAGCAACAACTGGTGTCTTTGTCTGCTGACAGCTCATCCCATTAGAGATAGACTAAAGCCCTTAGGATCTCCTGGTCTCTGTTCAGAAAATTTTAAAACTTCTAGTTTATGTTGCTAATCAAAATAAGAGATTAAAAAAAAACAACACAAGACGAATTATTGATACCTTAACTTTGTTACCTTTTATTTTTCTATTTTTTGGATTACTAGACCAAAACTAACCCTCGAAATGTTGTAGATGAGATAAAGTGAACATTAAACACATGGGGCGACCGACCAAAAAAAGTCCTAACATAGGTTGCTCCCTTCCATAAGCTGAAAGGTCGATGGTTTTAGAAAAAAGTTGCAGCATATTGCCCTACATTTCTGGTAGTCTAAAAATATAATGGCTACCACTATAACACTTCCTGCTGCTTACCCACGGGGCGGATCTAGGGCCAAGGCTCTGGGTTCTATCAAATCCTTCCACACCAGAACTTTACGTGATGAGCCGTCCAGACGTGCCACTTCGATTTGATTGTTACCCGTGTCAGCCCAGTAGATATTCCCCGCCACCCAGTCCACGGCCATTCCATCAGGGTGGCTTAGACCAAACTCCACAACAGTCTCGAGAAGAGTTCCATTCAAAGTGGCACGTCTGATTTGCTGTTAGGAGAAGAACATTTGAGTACTTATACTATATGATTATTTTTTCAAAACTTATTTCTATCATCCTTCCACTACCACATTGTATAAAAAGGGCTTAAAAAGCTATAGTAAAGCATCTCTTGCTTTTGTCTAAACATGCACTGATGAAAAAATACATTGAATTAAATCTAAATTTTAAAAAATCAAGCAGTGATAATATGCAGTGTGGTTATAGGCCTACAGAAAAATCTATTACAGCTTTTGAAATAAAATAGAAAAAAGTTAAATAAACATAATAAAGAAAAGTTTCCGTGTTTGATTATGAATGTGCTTAAATTACCAATCATAGTCTTGTAATGTATTTGATTTTGGTACGCATCAATCAATTGAATGCAAATGGTGCTCTCTTGGGTTTAACAGGTTCCGATAAAAATAAAACAAGACAAGAAACCAACGTATCTGTCTCCAGTCTGAAATCTATTGAATTATTGTATTCCAACCCACCAAACTCGAAGCATAACAAGTCGTAATGAATAAATGATTCAAGAACGGTGCAAAGAAATAAACAAGGAAAAGCCGTAGAGAAAAATGGGAAAATGATGAATCAAAGAGACAAAAACATAAACTGATAAGATATAAAGATAAAATTCCCTTTATGTCTCATTATATTGAAGAAACCTGTCTTTTATGTCTGTCCCAGCACTCCAGCGGGGTTAGGATGATGGCACCGGCAGGAACCAAACCACACTCTTTGGAATTGGAGTACAATGTCTTACCAAAGGTATCATTTGCTATAACAAATACTTATATCTTAGAAACCTGCCGACAAAAACCAGGGCAGTTACAATTGGACACTTGACTTATAATGAATGCATTTTGATTCCGCTGCGATCAAAGACTCACAACAACACTCCTCCAATGCACACGGTTTTGGCAGGCCTTCCTCAGCTCTGCCCAAGACATTTGAGCTGGCCTTGGTCTCTCTGCTTCCGCGCTTCACTGCCAAGTCTGTTTTGGCCGACCGACTCTTCTCTTACCTTAAAGGTTCAAGTTCAGAGCCTGCCTTGTGTGGCCAATTCAACCCAATTTCCTTTTCTTAATCTCCATTTCAAGTGGAGACAGTCCAATTTGACTAAAATATTCCACATTTGACACAAGCTTTGGCCATCTTATTTTAAGGATGTTTCTGAGACACTCGTTAGTTAAAGTTTGTTGGTGTTGGTTTTAGCGACCCGCCATTTTTTAGACCTGTATAATAGAACAGACTTCACATTCGTGTTGAATACACAGACCTTATTATGGAGCAAGAATGATGATGATCTCCAAATCTGCTCCCCCATCTTTAGAAATAATGCTGCCAAAGTAAATAAACTTGTCCACATCTTTGATGGCTTCTTTATCTAAGGTCACTGGAGCATGCTGGCCATTGTTCAATCTCATGACCTTTGTCTTTCTTACATTGATCTCAAGTCCAGTCTTTACTGCCTCCTTGGCAAGACAGCTAAGCTTCTCTTGTGCATCTTTCTGCTCATGAGGAGACTAACATAATCTGCAAAATCCACATCTTCCAGATACTTCAATAAGGTCAACCGGATACCTGTCTTCTGGCCTTTTGATGTCTGTCTCATGATCCAGTCTATCACTATTAAGAAGATTGTTGTTGAGAGAATAAAGCTCTGGTGAACACACATGTGAAAAAAACAACAAAAAACAAGATTAAATTCTGTCTTACCTTCAAGTTAACATCAGTCCAATAAATAAATTTCTCCTTGAAATGAAAGTCCAGAGCCATGGCTATCTGGATTCCCTGAAATGGCAGTGACTGGCTACTGCGATTGGGTTGAAACACAGAATGTTGCCGGATATCGGAACTATTTGAGAACACCAGGAAGGCATGCTGTGTGCCACAGGTATGTCTGTCATCTTGGAGCTCCAAGTCGACAGGGCATGCACAGACCTGGTCGTGTGGAGGTGGGCGATACAGGCACAGATGGCTACAGTTTCCATTATTCCAGCCACAAGAATTTGTTCCTGCAACAGCAGCAACAGAAACAACATTAAATAAGAAGAAGAATAACAGTAACAACAACAGTAACAGTAACAAAAGGTGTAGATGTCAAATTAAAAATTGGTAGGGGGAAAACAAAAAAGGTTCATGCCATGACGATATAAAATCCTAGCTTCTTCAGAGGACTTTTTCATCTTTATTATTTTCAAGTGTTGTGAGTAATACATAGTCTGCTTACCGCTTTTCCGGCTGCTGTCAATAGCTTGCATCCCCATGAGTGAATGCAGCCCACCAAAAATCAGAGTTCTATTTTTCCCTGTATATTTGTTGACCCTTTCAACACGATCTGATTGCCAATCATTCCAGTAAAGGTAGTCGCCTGTAGAAAAATGATTAACTTTGTCAAATTCATTAAATGTCATTTTCATCACTTATAGCTGAACTAGCATGCCAAGTCCCACATGTGAATTAAAATATTTGGTGGTATGATGACAGAGATAATAAAAGTGATGATAATAAAATCTAATGTCCAATGCAGGCAAGTTGCTTTGGTTTACAATGCTGATACAAAGCAAGAAAACAACTCACAACACCTTGTCATACCATAGTATCAGATACATCCACTGCATGTACAGTAATTTCCTCTCTCTCTCTCTCTCTCTCTCTCTCTCTGTCTGTCTGTCTCTCTCTTTCTCTTTCTCTCCGTCTCTCTCTGTCCCCCTCTGTCTCTCTCTCTCTCTCTCTCTCTCTCTTTCCCCCCTCTATGTCTCTCTCTCTCTCTGTCTTTTTTCTCTCTCTCTCTCTCTCTTTCTTTCTCTCTGTGTCTCTTTCTCTCTCTCTGTCTCTCTCTCTGTCTGTCTCTCTCTCTCTCTCTGTGTCTTTTTCTCTCTCTCTCTTTCTTTCTCTCTGTGTTTCTCTCTCTCTCTCTCTCTGTCTCTCTCTGTCTGTCTGTCTCTCTCTCTCTCTCTCTCTGTCTCTCTCTCTCTCTGTCTCGTTCTCTCTCTCTTTCTCTAAAAGGACTAAAAAAACATAAGCAGGCCATCCAACAGTTAGATTGTTTAAAACTTGAACTTTGACAGCACTGTATCCATGACCTTTCAGAAAACCAAGGGGGAGTAAATGAAAATCTTACTACTGAAAATTCCTACCAGATATAGTAAGAGCATAAATGTGTCGACTGGAGACAAAGAGTCTATTCCTGTTCTTCCCATCCAGGTCCGAGTATTCAATCTTGTCCGTGCCAGCATCCCCCCAAAACAGTCTCCCGTCCACCAAATCAACGGCCAGTCCATTAGGCCACTTCAGATTGTCTCCAACTACAGTTTTCCGATGGGAGCCGTCGAGATAAGCCCTCTCAATGCGGGGTTTGGCCCCCCAGTCAGTCCAAAACATAAACCTGCCAGCACAAAGACATGTATTTTAAATGTTTTTTTTTTTTTTAAATGCCAAATACCATTTACAAATTATCAGAGAAAATACATGAGCTCAATCTTTCTTTTTTTTTTCAAATTTTATAAAAAGCAAAGACAAAAAAAAAAAAAAAAAAAGATAATGAGTTCATTGTCACCTATCTTTAAAAGTAAGACCTTACTCAGTTACATAAAAAGATTGCACGAACGGCATGAGACAAAAAAGCAGTTTGCTAAATATGATCTAAGACCAACAGAAGTGAAATTCAATTCATTAGCCATCGAAGTGAGAAATAGCAAGCGTGAAAGAATGAGCTTCTGACATTTTGATGTCACACCAGGTAACCCCTAAAAAAGGACCATGCCAAATCTGCAATAAAGTTGCAATTAATGCGTGTATTACAATGACACTGTACAAACAGTGGGACAAACCAGCTGCATTTAGTACATTAAAAAATCAGTTATATCAGCAGTCGTCAGAGTTGCAACAGTGATTCTAAATGTTTTCTTTTGCAGAGCACGCTGAAAAATGATGTTCAAAATTTGTGATAACATTCTGAAATTTCCTGTAACGAATAGCTCTGATGTTTCTTTCGATTCAGGTAAGGTTTTCTGATGATGAGATACTGTGTGGAAGAACTTTCCAAAGTGTTTCTGAACTAGAAATCATTTCAGAATACAAAAGCATATTTTGAACCCAGGAGACATTCATGAAAGGGACCGAATCTGCAATAAAATCGTAGCGAACACACATTTTGCGATGAAACTTTACAGAAAGGAAGACCAAATGACCGCATGTGGTCTTAAAAAATCAATTGTATTGGTGGGCAGTAAATAGAGTTATGACAGTTATTCTTATTGTCATCCCAGTGTGGCATACAAAAAATGACGTCCAAAATTTGTGGTGGATTCTGAGATTTCTCTCTTGGACACACGCTTACGCAAGTGAAAATTCTTTCTTTCACTTCCTTAACACTTTGAAAAGTCCTTTCACAAATCTTATAATCAGGAAACCTTTCCTGAAACAAATGACTTAATTTTTTTTCTAATATCAGAGCTATTAATTGCAAGAAATTCCAGAATGTTCTCCAACATTTTGAACCTCCATTGTTCAGTCTGCTGTGCCAGAAAAACCCATTTAGAATAACCGTCATGACGATGCACACCGCCAACCAGTGTAAATGATGCTTACATATCAAATGCAGTTAGTTGGTCTCACTGTGTGTAAAGTTTCATTATAATACACGCAATGGTTATCATTCTATTGCGGATCTGGAGTCCTCGCTTTCTTCTTCTTCTTCTTCCATTATATCGACTGACTCAGTGGAACTGAGTATTACTGTCGATGCTGTCATGTATGTA
>JBCIKM010448539.1:0-10428 GCA_039654465.1 Melibe viridis | reverse complement strand
AGGGTCAAGATTTATCTGCTCTTTTAACTAATCTATCATCTTACTTTCCTCTTGGGCGCCTCTATGACCCTCGTGTGGCGTGGTGCCCTAAAACCACCAACAAACAAACAAAACAAATTTTTGTCATTGTAAATCATCTCTCGGTGGTGTCGATATGTGTTTTGAGAGATACTATTTTCAGTTTATTTTCATCTATTTCCAGTGCCAGCTCCTCTTTTCTTGAAAGTGAATTAATGTAAGGCTATTTCAAAGGATTGTATTTCAACAGACCTACTAGTTACCGATCTATATGCTACGTTCCAGAAAGCCACAAGAAAAATCTGGTCAGCCTTGTTGCCAAATTTTTCCAGCTTCACCTTAAAACTGTTGTAGGGGAGGTCACTCTTATGAGTTTGCGCTTTGTTTCTGTTATTTCCCTTGAACCTTACTTCTGTTGGCAATTGCCTTATGGTCTAAGGGAGATAAAAATTGAAGCCTTACAGAGTTGTCTCCCTCAGGAAAAATTACTATTGATTCAAAATTTAAGGTGAATGAGAGATTTTAAAAAGTGTATGTGTGTGTGTGTGATACTTAGAGAGAATGGGTGCTGTATGTTCTTTTTTTCTATTATTTTATATTCCATTGTAAAGTGCCCTTTCTTTTTATACCAGCACTAAAACTTACTTCCTATTACTATAATAGGTAGAGTAGGATTGTAAAGTATGCCCTAAATAGAACTGATTGTTCCCAGTGTCTGCTCCCCTATACAATAACTTGACTGTTTCACAGTGAATGTAAGGAAAAATAACAGATACAGTAGAGTACTGAGATAAAGAAAGGCTTAAGACATTCAAAATGAGTTCCTTATATCAATCAGGGTTTATGTATGTCCCTATATAAAGTGCTTCAAAGTCTGGTTTTCGTACCCATAAGTTCTTTAAAAGAGCAGATTTTATATGTGTCCTCCACAGCACATGAACCAGTGCAGCTGGTAATTTCTGGATTTCATAGTTCTGTAAATTGTAAATCCCTATCATGAAATAACAACTCGGGCATTTTGAAAAACTTGCCTGTCCTGTAATAGGTAACAACATACACAAAACATCGACTCCCGCAAAAGAGACTCTAGAAAAACATTTATTTTACAAATAGGCTTTTTAATGCGATTTACAATACATGATTTAAATAGAATATGTTTGAAAACTAAAAAAAAAAAAGAGGTACTTAGAAAAAACATTCTATTCTCCAGATAAAATACACACTTAGATGGTACTGAATAAAGAGTACCAATGACCAACAAAAATGGATAAAAGCGGCAGCTGGTAGAGGGCTAAAAATATCTCAATCATCTATAATATAACTTATCAAGAGTACAGAGGACTTGTTTGATTGTATATTGATGGTTTTAGGGCCCCGCAACATTTGTGGGTTACAGAGCAGCCCAGAGGAAAGTAAGATGATAGAACTAATTAAAAGAGAGAACAGATCAAACATAGAAGTGACCCATGAAACACCTGTCCTCAACTGAGAAGACAGTTGATTCTTGTTGAATTTTATTGACACGGAGTACAATGACAATGCAAGTGGTTATTTCTAAAATTTCTGTACAATTTGACAAAGGCAATTTCAGAGAAAACAATCAAAACATCAATAAATTATCAATCACGCTCCAAGTTGGAGTTGGACATTGGAGGCTTTGCTATTGTAAAGAACTGATATTTTGTTGTGGCTCTAAGGGACTCACCATGTAAAGAACTGATATTTTGTTGTGGCTCTAAGGGACTCACCATGTAAAGAACTGATAAGATTTTAGTTGTTGGTCTTTTATAGTGATTTTGGGGAAGAGCCCCCTGTTGTCTTTGACTTTTGAAAGGATGTAGATACCTGGTTTTTATGAGTGACTACAGAAAGATAACGACATTGTACTTGATCTTGATGTTGAAAACGGGAACCCTTGAAAACAGAACTTGAAGTTGACCAAATAAATTGATTGATTGAAATTGCTGTGATTTTCTGGTGCGTTTTACATGGTGCCAAAAACCCAAGACGTTGGACCTTTAGATTGATCAGCCAAATTCGATGGAGGAGGCTAGAAAAAAGAGAGTGCCAGCCAGAGGAACTGAAAGACATTTACTTAATACTCAATATTTTGTGTCAAGATGAAGTTTCATTGTGTCATTTGAGTGATGCCATCATTGAATTTGAAAAACGATTAAGCCTTTTGGACAAGGCACAGATGGCTATGGAAAGATTGATAGAGATAGAAGAGCTAGATGCGGATATAGAAAGTGCCGCAGAATTCAGAAAAGAGAAACGTGTTGCTTTATTGAGAGCAAAAGAATTCTTATATAAAAAGCAAAAATCTATCACAGTGCAAACGCCTTCGGTAGAAAGTAACTGCTATGAACTCAAGATTGCCAGAACTAGAATTACTTAAATTCTCTGGTGATTACACTTCGTGGCAAACACTTTGGGAGAAATTCGAAGTTTGACTCTAATAATATACCTGATGTAAATAAATTCACTTATTTGCAATCTGTTTTGGAAGGCCAATCGGCAATTTCCATCAGAGGACTATCCTTAACGTCCGATAGTTATTTCACAGCAAAAGAAATTCTGAAAAAAAGCTTCGGAAGACCTAAGCGCATCATTTTTGGACACATTTAAAATCTGCTGAAGATGAACAACAAATTGGCAAACGGATCAGTGATGTCTCTTTGGAAGCTTCATGACGACATACAGATAAATGTCCGTAGTCTTTAAAACCTCCGTATGAGCGGAGACACCTATGGAGTCATTCTAACTCCAGTCATCCTTCATCAACTGCCACATTATATTCGATTGGAATGGGCTTGTGTTGGTGAGGAACATGGAATTCCTCAACTACAAATTTAGACGGCGTGAGCGATCACAAACCTTCAACTCGTTCTCTCACCAAAATAAGAAGGAAGCAGCAAAACGTATCAGACCAACAGCTACGGCCCTCCTTGCAGATGGTAGAAATCATGACAGTTGAGACCGTGGAAATCGTGTGTATTCTGTTACGGGGGTATATTTCTCAGATCAGTGCCAGACAATAAAAAAACTTGTCTTTAGATGAACGGAAGACTAAAGTCAGGACCATGCTTAAAAGGGGGACATTTTTCTGAAAGCTGTCCCAAAAAGCACTGCTTCTGCAAGGGAGATCACCACTCTGTGTTGTGTAGAAATAGATTAATATATAGAAGTATAAATGATGGTGATAGAAATCAAATACAAACCACTCTCGAATGAGAGGCACAATCTCCACATCAGGGAATTGCATATTAAAACACTGGGAAATGTACAACGCTAATGCAGGTTGTGAAAACAAAGATTGATGGTGTAGTGATAAGTTGGTTGTTTGATAGTGGGTCAGACAGATCTTTTGTTAAAGCTTAAAGTGGCAAGAAAGTTGAATTTGACTCCTATTGGTTATGAAAATTTGAGCTATTCTTGTTTTGGAGAGCAACATGATTGGAAAAGAAAGCAAAAACCCATGAGGGTATACGAGTTTGGCCATAATGAAGTGAAGATAAAATTGCTTGAAATTCCGAGCATTTGCTCTCCAATATATCAGGTAGCAGCTGTACCTCCTGATGTTTTGTTGCCCTTTCAAATTATTCCTCTTACAGAAGATTATTTTGTTGGTCAAAATGTTAAGATTTACTTTTTTCTTGGCCTTAATTGTTATTGGGAGTTTTTTGGTACCAATTTTAAATCCAGCAATGGCTTAGTAGCCCAAGAGAGCAAATTTGGTTGGATGTTGTCAGGGTTTTGGGACAATGAAAGCAAAACAATGACTAATCCTGCTGAGCATTGTTTGTCTATGCACTGTAAAACTGAGATCTCAGAGGACCTTGTGAGAAAGATGTGGGATTTGGACTCAATTGGAGTGACTGATTCTGGTGGAAAAGAATCTCTTGCTGCTAATGATGAATCTAATACTAATAAGATTGTTGAAGATTTTAAAAAGAACATTAGATTGTCCCAGTGTAGATATGAAGTCAAGTTACCATGGAAAGGTGAAGAGCATAAAAAGGCTCTGATGAACAATAAAGAACAGACCTTGAAATTTTGACTAAGAAATTGAACAGAAACCAGGATTTGAGAGGCAGGTAGAATGCAGCGTTAACTGATTTGGAAACAGAAGGTATTATTCATGAAATACCAGAAGAAGAAATGATTACCTGAAAATCCAGTCTTTTACCTGCCTCACAGACCTGTGATCAGAGAAGAAAGTGTTTCAACCAAGGTCAGACCAGTTTTTGACGCTTCTTCAAAAGGTATGAATGGTGTATCGTTATACGATGGTCTAGAAACTGGGTCAAATTTGCTCTCAGTCCCAGATTTGGTTAAGGTTTTGATACACCTCAGAGGACACAAGATTGCTCTTGCTGCAGATATCAGAAAAACATTTCTGCAGATAAAACTGAACAGGACAGAACAAGATGTCCATAGATTTTTATGGGAGATGGATGGTGTGGTTTGACTTGATTCATAATGCCCATAACATGTCTCAAGGGTTTCGCTCTGACCAAATGGGGATCAAACAGCAACTGCGTGCACCAGACAGGGTTAAAGAAATTTGAAAATGAGTCAATAGAATCTGTTTTCATTTTGAGGCCAAGACAGTTGAGCTGGAGGCTTGGATGCTGAAACCTTGTCAAATTCTTTGTACTTTGTTTTGGTTGAGGGGACAAGAATGGCTTGTTGAAATCAATGAAAGTTACAATAGAGAAGGAAAAAAAATACTGATTATTTTGAATTAGTCATGGAGGATTTAGACAAACGAGTTGAGATGGAAGAAAAGAAAAGCCCACTTGCCCTTGTTATAAATGACTCGAATGTCAATATTTTCTGAGAGTTTGACAAGTTTTCGAATCTGTGGCTGGATTTTACGCTTCATCAAGAACTGCAGGAGTAGAAATCAGAACAGAGACAGGGGCTTAAGTGATCGTCTTAAACCAGAAAAACTATCTGATGCCAGTAAAAGGATAATTTTGAATCTTCAAAGAGTGAGCTATCAAGAATAATTGAACAGCTTACAAGGAGGAGGAGGGGATGATAAGCTATCCTCAATATCCAGTTTGTCACCCTTCAGTGGAAGGGGTGGCCTCTTACGGGTGAGAGGCAGACTTGAATTTGCGCCTAGATTATATTACGACAAACATCTACCAAAGTGTCACATTTCCTATTTGATTGTACAGGTGCAACATCAAACAATGAAACGGGCAGAAGTGAACACCATGATTAAAGCTCTGAAACAAGTACTGGATAGTGGGAGTCAGAAGTTTATCCAAAAGGATTTGCAGAAAATGTATCAGATGCCAGAGACAAAACTCGAGACCTCTGGATCAAGTTACTGCTCCTCTACCGGAGGACAGACTGACCAAGTCACCCGTTGTATGTGACAGGCGTGGATCATGCTGGACCCTTGTTTTGTAAAGATAAGGAAAATAAGCTCTACATCCTGATCTTCACCTGTGCTGTTACAAGAGCTGTGCATCTGGAGCTGGTTGAATCTCTTTCTCTGGATGATTTCCTAATGGATTTTAGGAGATTCTCAGCAAGAAGAGATCTACCCACTATTTTGTACTCAGACAATGCTAGAACCTTTAAGGGAGCTGATCAGTACATTCAAAAACACTTCTAACAGGCAAACATAATTTGGAAGTTCAATGCACCTAGAACTCCATGGTGGGGAGGTTGGTGGGAAGGGTTGATATGATCTGTTAAATCTGGACAAAAGAAGTCTCCAGGCACAGAACAGGTGACAAGAAATGAACCTGAAACTACTCTACAGGAGGTTGACAGCTGTGTTAACTCAAGACCATTAACTTATGTAGAAGAGACTAAACAACCTTTGACATCTCATTTTCTTTTGTCAGCTGAGCCTATTGAATTCTCCTCAGAATTAATAGATCTTTGTAAAAGACAAATAGATATGAGTAATACCACTGACAAATTTAGAAAGATGATTACATGAGAAGCTTACCCCCTTTTAGGCTTAAGAAGCCTCCTACTGATTTAAAAGTAGGTACTGTTGTCATCATAAAAAATGAAGGAAGGTTTAGATTGACATGGCCTTAGGGGTTGTAACTAAGCTTTACACAGGCAAGGATGGGTTTATTAGTGCTGTACAGTTAAAAACGGCCAATGGGTTCATTGATAGACCAGTTCAGACCCTTCACAAATTAGAAGTTGATGGGAATAATGAGGAAACTAAAGAAGATTCTCTTTCTAATTCACCTGCAGAGGATGATGTGATTGTGGGCAAAACAGTCGCTGATGTTGAGATTAAAAACAGAAAAGTATTCGCTAGAAAGGGAAGGGTCATTCAGCCCAGGAGAATGCTTGATTTGTGAAGTGAATGGGAATTGATAACGGAAACGGAATCTTGTGATGCCTTACTTTCTTTTTAGAGTCAATTTCTCTTGCATATGTCTTATGCTTTTCTATAGTTGTGATTAACCTTAAACTCTCTACTTATAATTACTAGGTAGGTACTGTTGTCACTATAAAAAATGAAGGCAGGTCTAGATTGATTAAAATGTTCACAATCACAAGCTCAGAATGAGACTGTAACAGTATTCGTACTAGTACAAGGTGGTACTGTACAGACACGGTTACTTGCTTGAATGAACAGATAATGTTGTTGTAGTTTTTGCCCTTGTCTTCTACTCTTGGTTAACTTAGTAGAGAGGGAACAACTTAGTTTATTGCACTTGGAATATTGATGGAATATTATGAAAACTTCCAATTTCAGCTTATCAATTATTAAGTTTATGAAGTTTGAATCAATTATTAAGTTTAAGAAGTTTGGTTTGTTCAATTGATCTTAGTTTAATTTTACCAGTAAAAAAATGATAAAGGTAAATTTCTGATGTGGTATGCTGGAACAATAGTTGCATGTTCCATGGTGGGGAGCTTGTAAAGAACTGATATTTTTGTTGTGGAAAAAGTAAGACAATAGATTCTGTGTAAAAGAAAAGAAACAGAAGTAGAAGCGCCCACCAGCAACAAATATCATCTATCTTACCTTATCTATTTAAATACCATATATGATGTATATCCATGCCTTATAAATATGATATATTGTGTACAATTTCATAAAACAATAACCATACATTGACAGAGAACTATGCTCTAACACTAACACCTCACAAAACATGAGAAAACTATTTGACATAGATGAAAAGTCATTGAAGTAATTACCACAGAAACTGCTATTTTAGAAAGCTCAAACATCCTTAACTTTAACCCTTGACATGCTGACAATGACCTTAAGTAGTTGTCACTTCAAAAGTTTGCAGACATTACTAATTACTGGCCAAGACCGAAGTTGCCATGCCAGCAGACACGAGTAAAAGTAAAAAGGCCAATACTGAAACGTGTGACAGTTTCGTTATACTAAATGGATTTCTCTTGGTTTGGTAGGCTTCCTTTTAGCTGTGAACGAACGTTTTTTTGCACAGAAATTGATGAATCTTTGCTTTTTTTTCACTCATTCCACAATGTTGTTTTTACAGGATTATCATTCAGATGTAGATTATTTTGACATTTTTGACTTACTAAAATTAATTTATATTAAGTCTAGCTCAAGTCTAGACTGGCTTTAGACAACACAGTGAAAGAGAACAGAATTGAACAACTCCCAAACTGTTTTCGAAAATGGAAAATGAGTTGTTTCCACAACATTTAAGAACATTAAAGAGCCAAATCATGATATTCAGACAATGACATATAAATTTCAACCATTTGAGGATGTTGCTCGATGGTTTCTCCATCCACATTGGAAAATCCCTTATCATGAAAGAGCAAAATTATAATGTTGCTATTCTGATATCGCCTCTGCACACACACACACACACACACACACACACACACACACACACACACACACACACACACACACGTACACACCTAGCCAGAAAAAAGATGTAAACAAAAAATTTGATTTGCACATAGTGACAACCATTGTAGAAATAAAATTAAAATGAATATCGGGCAAAGGAAATGACGGACAATTGATAAACAAAATGTCTACAGCTTGAACAATAATTATTTCACCATTAATGTCTTTACAATTACAATTCAAAGTGTATAAATATAAATATACATGATATAGAAGTAGTCTGTGCTATAAATAATAATAATTTTTACAATTAAGATATGAAATGATGAAAACATTGCATTGCTACAGATATACAAGGTAATGTTTAATTACTTCCCAATAAATAATTTTCTTTCTTTATCAAGAGTAGAAAAAGGCCACCCTGTATATACCTGCATAAGGACTCAATAAAGAATTTGCTGCCTCTCTGCAAAGACCATTGAAAGGGTGTTTGTCTGAAGTGCCAGAACATGAGACCAATAAATCCATAGCATCATCTTAAATGACATATTTAATCTTTCCTTTTCTCATGAGTTTGACCACAGGGGCAGAATTCTGCAAGTGTAAGATTAAGGGATAAAAAAAAAGAGTCTTTTAAAGTTGATCTTAAGTTCTCCAAAACAAAAGCCATGGCACTTAAGACAAGTTATTCCAGTTTTCAACAGACAGTTGGTAGAAGCATATAAATAGATTCCGGCTCAGAACTTCAATTTTTTCTTCTTTTTAGCTTTCTCCACGTGCTTGGCTTCTTCTTGCTCCAACTTCCGTTCGAGGGCCTGACGACGAAGCATCTCAGAGTCCTGCAAGATAAATGGATAGATCAATGGATGCATGGATAGATCAATGGATGGATGGATAGATCAATGGATGCATGGATAGATCAATGGATGCGTGGATAGATCAATGGATGCATGGATAGATCAATGGATGGATGGATAGATCAATGGATGCATGGATAGATTAATGGATGCATGGATAGATTAATGGATGGATGGATAAATAAATGGGTGAATGGATGGATAGATAGATGGATGGTTGATTGGATAGGTGGATGGATGGATGGTTGGATAGATAAATGAATGATTGGATGATAGATGGTTAGCACATGTATGAATTTATTTATGGATGCATGGATTGAAAGATGGATGGATGGATAGATTGATGGAAATGGAAGGATTGATGAACAGACGGATGGAAACAGATGTAAGGATGGTCAGTGTATGTAAAGATGTATTGATGGATGGATGTATCAATGGATCTTGGATAGATGGATAGTGGATGGATGGGTGGATGCAGAGATAGATATGTGTATGAATGGATGGTCTAATGAAAAGATGGCTGGAAAAAGATGGATGTATAGATGTGCGGATGGTTAGTGAATGTATGGATGTATCAATGAATGGATGGATGGATGTCAGGAAGTCGGGAAAAGTTGAGAATTTTGCAAATTTGCTCCCAATTGGAAAAAAACAGTATAGAAAATCAAAATGGTCTTGAATTTGTTGATCCTGGTCAAGGAAATCGATTGGCAGTTCAGAAAACCCACCGTAAAAATGATAAAATAATAATAATAATAATAATAATAAAAAAAGAAATGAAAAAAAGATAATTTTGTCTATAATTTTTGTTACAGAGAATAGCAGCGATACAATTTAGTTACTAAAAGAGATAATAGCGTCGCCCATCTGTTATTTGAGCGGTATATGAACTTTTATGTACTGAATGTTATAATCGCCTCTGATTTGTTAAAAATTTTGTTACATTTGTTTTGATACCGGAAGTACCAGTAGGTCTTGTTTACTGCAAGACAGATGCGTCATGCTCAACTCGTATTTTGTAAATCAGAGTGAGTTAGCGGATGTTAAACTTCTGATCGACACGTCATAATATAATATCTAAAAGTTGTAAGAACTCCTTATATAAGAAGGGTTTTTTTTTCTTTTTTTGTTTTTGCTTTTTATCCAAACCATTCAGGATCATTGATACTTCTGCTTGTGTCTTGGCCTCTGTGACTCTCCTAATTACTTCATTTTGAGATCAAGTACATTTAAAGGCTGAATATGGTGATGTGATCAGGCAGCAATTGAAAATTACTAAACTACTTTACCAAATCATAAGATAATATTGACTTTGTGCATTGAGTAAATTTATTCCATAGGTGTAATCTTCATATTTTTCCTCCCAAAATGATGGTCTTTAAAAAAATTCTGAGGTCTTCAATTTTGATATGACTTTTGTTTGGGAACCCTGGGATGTATCAATGGATAGTGGCTAGAGGGATAGAGGAGGGATGGATGGATAGACGGTTTGTGGACGTATGGATGTGTCAATGAATGGATGAATGGATAGATGGATAGGCAGATGGATGGAAATGTTTGTTTTGTTTATTGTTTATTGGAGGTTTAAGGGCCCCACGACACACGCGGGTCATAGAGGAAAGTAAGATCATAGATTAGTTAAAAGAGGGAACAGATCAAACCACAAACAGTAGAGAGATGATTTACATTAAAAAATAAATACCATCTCTCAAAACA
>JBCIKM010448432.1:0-10428 GCA_039654465.1 Melibe viridis | reverse complement strand
ACTACTACTACTACTACTACTACTACTACTACTACTACTACTACTACTACTACTACTACGACTACCACTACTACTACCACTACTACTACTACTACTACTACTACTACTACTACTACTACTAATACAAATCTTTATTGTCCTTTTTCAGGCAATTCAAAAGAAATTTTACATCATTTTTTTGTGAGGAGAGTTGATATTTGTTTGTCATTATCAATCATCTCTCCGTGGTTTTGATATCAATTTTTAGAGATGACATTTTTATTTTCTTGAAAATTATTTCTCCTCTGTTTGCGGTTTGATATATTCCCTATCTGAACTAATTCTATCATCTCACTTTCCTCTTGGCTCCTCTATGACCCTCGTGGTTTGTGGGGCCCTAAAACAACCAATTACTAACAAAAAACCCAATCTGTCTATGCCTTTACTTTGCTATAAAAAGGTATGATGTCGGAAGGTGTAGATGTGTTTAATACTGTAAACCCCAGCCCTCTACTCTGTCTTGTGGACCAGACTACGTTGTAGGTGTGTGTGTATTTACACCTTCGAATCAAGCTACACCACTTCACTCCGGGGTCCATCGAAGCGTGACGTTGAGCATGGCCAAAGCAGAGTGGTGTCTCAGCAAACGACGTAAAAAAAAAAATTAAGATGAATCCAACAGGTCTGCTCGGCCCAGCTATCTAGGTCACAGAACTAGCGCGGTAAACTAAATTCTTCTTTCTTAAAAGGATTATTAGGCATATATTTATGTTATGTAGTCATCACATTTTATTACAATAAGAGAAAATGGCATAGGCACAGTGTTGAGACGAGTCATAGAAAGAAAGGATGGAAATAATACAGGCGGAGTAGCGGATTGCTCAGTTGGTGGTTGATTGGCTGTCTATACCTATATTTAGAGATTTCTTCTTCTCCTCCTCCTCCTCCTCCTCCTTCTTCTTCTTCTTCTTCCATTCAAATGACTGACTCGGCTATGACGAGTATTACTGTCAGTGAGTGGGCGTGTTTAGTTTAAGTTTTTAATAGGGGGAGGTCTTAGTGTAATGTAGTCTAGGCAGTTTTTAAACGAGTTAAGACTACAACAATGCCTTATCTAAGCTGGTTTGCTATTCCACAGCCTGATTGTGCTAGGAAAGAAGGAATGAAGGTGGCAATCCAGATTTGATTGGGGGATTTGGAATAGCAGGTCATCTGTTAGCCTGGTTTGAATCTTTTTATTAGTTATATTATTGACTGATTGGGATGCCAGTCAAACCCTGCACTCCTTTGTAGAAGTTTATAACGTTGGTCCTAGCCCTATACTCCACCAGCGGTTTCCAATTTAGTTGTTTCTGCTGTTCTGCCGCAGGTGAAGGTGTAGTCATTGGTAATGATTCTTGCTGCATTCTTTTGTACTTTTGCAAGGCATCCGATAGACTGTTTTAAGTGTGGGTCCCACCACACACAAAATGGCATCTCCCTTGTCACTCAATCAACGTAAGGGAGATAGTAAAGTAGATCCGATATATTTTCCACATGTTGTTGCGTGTCTAGTTGTTTTTTCTCCATAGAATGTATCATGGCAGTCAACATTTTGACCGATCGTTGGACGCGTCTATATATAATATACCAAAGACCGGGAAGTTTGAAGGATACCGCATTGCAATGTGTTATTCAATGCGAACATAATGGTGCGTTCAGTTAAAACTATGTGTTTTGAGAGATGGGATATATTTAGCTTTTGAGTACGTCAATCATCTTTTCCTGATTGTGGTTTGATTTGTTCTCTCTTCCATCGTATTTTGTCGTCTTACTTTCCTCTGCGCTCCTCTATGATCCTCGCGTGTTGTAGAGCCCTGTTATAACCAATAATTAAGCAAATCAATTATACACTTATATTGTTTTATTAAAATAAACTTCCTGACCGTATGGGCTGTTTTGTTTTGTTTTGTTTTGCTTTGCTTTATTTTGGTTTATTTTTGGTTCTTGTTTTGTTTTTTTGTTTTTACGCGCCTGATTGTGAAAAATTCTAAACTGAAACGGAACAATCACTGCATAGACGCCAGCGCTAAATTCTCCCTCTTAACATTCTGCTCTCTTTTGTGCCTTGTGTTCTGTCGAGAGAGAGAGAGAGAGAGAGAGAGAGAGAGAGAGGGAGGAGGGGGAGGGGTTAGAAATACTGGAGCGAGGGGGCAGGGGAGGGGGGGGGTGAAGGGGGTCGCCTCGTCGTCCACTGGTTGACAGTCGTGACGATGAACGGAGAAGAGGGCTAACGTAGTTCCCCTTACACAGGGAAAGCCCCCTTTCAGTTGCCGACGGTGGAAAGCCCTATTTGGAGAAAACAAAAAAGCGATAGCCAAAAGCAAATAATGATATTGTTTGTCGTCTCGGCCCGATACTTGTGAGGCTGGCTCGCGGATTGTGCATTCATATCGAGTGTCTCGTGGAGTGAACATCGCTAGAAATTCTTCAAATTCAAATTCTGTGAATGGTCCTATCGATGACAATTCTAATACATGTGGAGTATAGTTACAGGTTGGTGTTGTTATCTTCACGTTCAAAGGCTGAATATTTGTGTTATACAAAGAAGGTAAGCTATATAAATCATAGTTTAATTGATTAATTACGATTAATAATCAATACACGAAAAATGAGAGTACGCCTGATAACGATGATGATGATGGTGATTAATGTGATAGTAGTAGTAGTAGTAGAAGTAGTAGCAGTAGTAGTAGTAGTGGTAATAATGGTAGTAGTAGAAGTAGTAGTAGTAGTAGTAGTAGTAGTTGTAGTAGTAGTTGTAGTAGTAGTATTAGTAGTAGTAGTAGTAGTCACAGTAGTTGTTGTAGTTGTAGTTGTTTGTGGTTGAAGTTGTGGTATTAATAGTAACGGAAGTAGTGGTGGTGGTGTTAGTTGTGGTGGTGGTGGTGGTGGGGGGGGGGGGGGCTCGGTGCCTCAGTTGGCAAGGCGTCAGACTCCCACGTAGAAGAGCGTAGGTTTGATTCGTGCCCGCGCCATCGCGTTATGTCCTTAGAGAAGGCACTTTTCCACAGTTACCTCATCCTATCGGAGAAAGATGTCAAGCTCGTAGCAGATCCCCTTGCTTGTGGAGAAAAAAAAAGTTCTGTCTGTCTTAAAAAAATGTAGGTAATGCGCCTAAAAGGCTGCATGTATCGTCATGAGATTATGTTGTCTGGCTACCAGAGATGTGGTGTGATAACCGAGGAGAATAGGACCTTTTGTTCTTTGTTGGTGTGATTGTGATACATTATCGAATACACCGGGGGTCCTGGTAGCTCAATGGGTACTGTGTTCGATTTCTACACCGCAGGGTGTGGGTTCAAACCTTCGTCTGGCAGGGGGCAATCGTGGTTGACCATGGATGACGTAGGGCAATGTGTGGTTTCTGTTGGCATCAATGAACAATCTATTTATTCCCTCCATGGGTGCTCACGCCCCGGAATTATTATGTTAACAGGTGGACTTGGCATTTTGGTTGTTGTTGTTTTTATATGCACTCAGCAATGTGTGAGGATTTTGAAAACAACGCATGGTTTTTAATTTTTTTTATGATTATTTTAGATCTTTATGGATTAGTTAATGCTTGAATCAGGTATTGATTGCGATGATGGGAAAGGGGAAAGAATGACGGGTCATAAAGCTCGTTATGTTTAGCAGGGGATGGGGGTGGGTTGGTACAAGTCGACTCGCTTTCTTAATCCTCAACATGGGTGTATGTTTCTATATCTTGTAGCTCCCAAAATAAACATGTCTCGCTTCTTCCGTCTTGTCAGATCATTCGCTCAAACATATACCAACTTTAGAAGAAAGCATCGTATTATTATCAGGAAAAAGAACGAAATTTAACTCACATTTTATTTATGACAGTGGTTATTGGGAACACCCTTTTCCCTCTCATTCTTGGAATAGCTCGAAAGGACCGCGTAACCAACTGAGAAGCCGATATTATGTGTGAAAAGCATGAGGATTTGAAAATCTTTAAACCGATATTTTCACTTTCATTTTTCGACTACACACTTAAATATTGATAGGTTTTCACCTTCCATGTCTTGTTACGTTGTAAATTGTCCTTATGACAACTTTGTCTAACATCGTGCTGTGAATGAGGACAGTCTTTATTTCATGTTTGTCTTTCCTATTATACTTTATCAGCAGCATCGTGCACTTCCTGCTTGCTGTCATCCTGCTTACTTCCCTTATCACCATAATATAGCGTGATGGGTTATTTACTTAGTTGGCAGTGCTTTGCCTTTTTTCTTATGGCTCAATATTATGTCTAGGCACTATTAAATATTCTATTTTAGATTCTTCATAAATTATGTAGGACTTGGCACATGTCTTGTCGACCTCTTTCACACAACGCCCCCCCCCCCCACCCCCTTCCGCCCTTTTCGCCCACGTAGGAAGGAAGTTAAACATTCCACCGGTCTGTTCCACCCACTTGCAACACTAATTTTGTTCCTCTCCTCCTCCTCCTCCTCCTCCTCCTCCTCCTCCTCCTCCTCCTCCTCCTCCTCCTCCTCCTCCTCCTTCTTCTTCTTCTTCTTCTTCTTCTTCTCCAACAATAATTATTATATCGCCCGACTCCGTTGAATTGGCGGGTGGTTGGTGGGAGTCCCTGGTAGGCTCTTCTTCTTCTGTTTCTTTTCTTTTATACTGAAGCTATCGTCTTACTTCACCCCCTTTTCTGTGATATCCTGTTTTTGTTGTCTTGTTTGCAACTCAATGCTCATCCCTTATTTAATGCCTTTTAGTACTTGACTGCAGGGTCATAAGTTAAGCGTTATGAATGAGTACTTTTGTACACAAAGGAGGTTCAAAGATCTTGGGCCTTACTGCACCAAAATGCTGTTATATGTGATGATATTAACACGGTTTAATCATAGATCAACTTTTTGCACACAGTATGAAAATCAACACTGAAATCCACCAAGAACAACAATTAATTTCAGATGTCCTGTTGTTGTGTTGTGTTGTTTGGGAACCACGGCGTCTAAAAATGGACTTTGACCTTTGTTTTGTACTAAAAACCGATGATTACATGAATCCCGATATGACACCTGCCCCTGCGTTCCTACTTTCTGCACACAATAATATTGTTATTGTCAAGACGCCATCGGTGATAAAAGCTGGCAGCGCAAATTCCGACGCTCTTGTTTTGGTAATACATGTCGTAATCCAACACTTCAAATATGAATTGTTTTCTTGCTTGTATTTATTGGGAGTGAAGGCAAACCCCTCCCCCTCCGTCCACCCCTCCCTCCCCTATCTCCCTCCACCCCTCCGTCCACCCCTCCGTCCACCTCTCCGTCCACTCCTCCGTCCACCTCTCCCCCTAACCCCCTCTCCACCCCTCTCTCCACCCTCCGTCCACCTCTCTGTCCACCTCTCCCCCTAACCCTATCCCCATCCCTCTCTCCACCCCTCTCTCAACCCCTCTCTCCATCCCTCTCTCCACCCCTCCGTCCACCCCTCCGTCCACCCCTCTCTCCACCCCTCTCCCCACCCCTCTCTCCACCCCTCTCCCCACCCCTCTCTCCACCCTTCCGTCCACCCCTCCGTCCACCCTTCTCTCCACCTCTCTCTCCACCCCTCCCCCTCCGTCCATCTCTCTCTCCAACCCTCTCTCCACCCCTCCCCCTCCGTCCACCCCTCTCTCCACCCCTCTCTCCACCCCTCCCCCTCCGTCCACCTCTCTCTCCACCCCTCTCTTCACCCCTCTCTCCACCCCTCCCCCTCCGTTCACCTCTCTCTCTCTCCACCCCTCTCTCCACCCCTCCCCTTCCGTCCACCCCTCTCTCCACCCCTCCCCTTCCGTCCACCCCTCTCTCCACCCCTATCACCATCCCTCCGTCCACCCCTATATCCACCCTATCTCTACCACTTTCTCCACCCCTCCGTCCACCCCTCTCTCCACCCATCCCTCCACCCCTCTCTCCATCCCTCTCTCCGCTCCTCTCTCCGCCCCTCTCTCCACCCCTCTCTCCACCCCACCCCTTCAGCTCCACCCTTTTTATGTCAAGGATATAAATATCAATACACTCTGAAATTAGAAACGGATAAAATGAAGCTGGAACATTCAGCAATTGACATTGGCACGCGTGAAAATATTCCACCGATTTATAAAAGACAGAAAGTTGTATTTCTGTTGCATGGAACTTTACCCATTTGGGGTGCCTAGCAGGCTGCTTGTATCGTCATACTAGTTGTATGTCAATTGCTTGTCAGGGATTATGGTATTGCAAAGCGCTTTGAGTATGGTGACACAGAGAATCATAAACTCAAAAGTATTCCATGCGCAGAATCAGAGAAGAATTGTAATTAAATGATCACAATCGAACTGTTTTCAGAGAGCATTAATTGACTGTAGTTATCACTTCATATCGGTATCAGAGCCAATCTTCAGCTAGTAGCATTGTTTGCATTCTTTTACTTCGCTTGATTTTATTGTGAAGTATGAAAAATTCAAATAAAACTCGTATCTTCAGTAGATCACTTAAAATGTCAAGGGTTTTTATCGCCTTTGTCTTATCAGACCGGCTAAGCTGTGAACGACTTATTACATAATCGGAAAAAAGATACTCTCAATTCATTGGTTGCCTATAGATAACTATCTCTTTGAATCATTTGTGAACCACTCATTCTATCTGATAGCACCTTGCAACTGTAAGGTATCTCCAATATCGTGAAAACATCATCTTCTCAGGCTTGCGTGTTTGGACTTTATCATTAATTACAACTATTGAGCCGAGTTTGGGTTTTTGTCCCCTAATTATCGGTGACATTGTCACCTGCGATAATACCTTTGACATTATTGATGACTAAAACCAACGCTCTTAAGGTCAAGCCTTCTGTAACACTGTCGAGGTGTTTGTTACTCTATTGAACCTTTTTAAGTTGGATTTTTTTTTGTCACTTAGTAATTTTGCCGATATAATGTATTACAGACTATGTACTTAATCAATGCTTACTTTCTCAAAACTTATCAATTAAACTTCCTGGTTCGGTTTACATTAAGACCTGATTTCACTCCCCGAAATAAATAGTTTGAATTCATTTTTTTACATTGTAAGAATTATTTTGTCCTACAACTTTGGTCGCCCCTTTTTTTTCCATAGTGAAAACGAAGAACAACGTGATACTCACGGATCGATTTAAAGTAGTTAGTAAGGAACAACTCTTACCCTATTCAAAGAAACTTTCTGATCACCTTTTCTACCTACGTAGCTACCTGCAATCGGAAAAAGTTAAAAATAGCTTCCGTATTTCCCCCAGACGGTATTTTTGTATTTCCGAAGAGAGAATTAAATTTGCAAGATATATTAACCTTCCTGGTTGGATTAATCGGGGACCGTTGCGAAATGGTTCGTCGAATGATGATAAAAATAAAATCCTAACAAAGGATTCCAGACTGCTTACTGTTGGTCAACGAAATATTATTATGCAGAATACAAAATAGTTGTTTGTTTGTTTATTAATCACCCGAGTGCTTGCTGTTTTTTGTTTGTTTGTTTATTAATCACCGGAGTGCTTGCTGTTGTACGTAGAAAGCAGCTGTGCTTTCCGTCAAATGTTGGATTTCGGCAGGTAAAGTAGAGCGGATATTATGTAAGTTTTGTAACTGGTCATCATTTCTCACCGTGTCCACTTTGCTGAAAAGATAATAGATAGCTCATTGCCACACACAATATACGCTTCTTTCTACATTCTCTCCTCCTCCTCCTCCTCCTCCTCCTCCTCCTCCTCCTCCTCATCCTCCTCCTCCTCCTCCTCCTCTCCCTCCCCACCTCCTCCTCTCTCTGCTCTACTCCTCCTCCTCCCCTCCTCCTCCTCCTCTCTCTGCTCTACTTCTCCTCCTCCTCCCCCTCCTCCTCCTCCTCCCCACCTCCTCCTCTCTCTGCTCCTACCACTCCTCCTCCCCCTCCTCCTCCCCATCCCCTCCTCCTCTCCCTCCCCAACTCCTCACCTCCTCCTCTCTCTGCTTCTACCCCTCTCCCTCCCCTCCCCTCTCCCTCCCATCCTATCCTTCTTCCTCCTCCCCCTCCCCCTCCTCCTCTCCCTCCCCTAATCCTCCTCCCCTCCTCTCCTTTATCCTCCTCCTTCTGCTCCTCCCCCGCCCTCTTCTTCTTCTTTTAATGTGTTGGGTATGTGCAACAGAGCGTGCATAAGAAGATAGATAAAGCGTGCTTCTTTACGTTTTTTGTTGTTTTTGTTTTATTAAGTTGTAATAAATGCAGTCAGCACAGGTGAGTGTGTGCTGCGTGGTAACATGAATGGGAAGAACACTACAAATGACTAAGGCGAAATAATGATTCGTCTCTCAAACGCTTAGTGCAGGGGTTCCCGACCTTTTTTCCCCTGAGACCCCTTATCCTGAAGTCCAAAAGCCGTGCGACCCCTAACTTAGCTTAACTCTCATGATGCATACCTATAACAGGGGTACGCAACTCCCCCTCTATGTCTCTTCGACCCCCTGCAAAGGCTCTGCGACCCCCTCCATGGCTTTGTGACCACCTACAAAGACTCTGCGACCCCCTCCTTTGCGACCCCCTACAAAGACTCTGCGACCCCAATAGAAGCTCTGCGACCCCTTAAGAGATTGCGACCCACCGTTTGGGAAAACCCCTGACCTAATGTAAACTCGCAGAAAAAAAATCCCACAAATAAAATGTTTATTTTTTTCATAATTACAATTATTATTATGTCGATCTCAAGGTCTTATTCTATATTTCACCGCTGCGTGCGATCCGTCTTTTCTCATGTGTATCTAGACTAGATGGGCAACTTGTCGATCCAGGCAGTTTTGGCACAAAAATTTGAATAGGCTCTTCACTATTGTTGTTCATTGTTCACCTTTCCTGTTTGCATTGTGTTATAACCCAGGCGTGCGTCTCAGAGCGTCGGGAATGTGTATGTGTGTGTGTGTGTGTGGGGGAGGGGGGGTGGACACAAAAGATGTGTGTTACGGCTTGTTTGAGGCTTAAGGGTTTCATAACAACCAACAGGCAACACACCTCTGAACATGATATTGCAATTACTTATGTCTTAGTTCGCATTCCGATTAGGAGCTGATAATGTTGATATTACTGTGTCTTCGTATTAGCATTAATATTCCTTTTTCCTGTTCAAAACTGTCTTCTTGTGGGTATGATTTATTGTTGTAGGTGTGAAAAGACCAGACTGGTAAGTAGCAGGTGTGATTTAAAAAAAAGAATCATAATCAACTGAGTATAATAATATTGGCACTTAGTCGTGTTTCTTACTTGCTTCGAAAAAAAATTACGTTGCTACTTTTTGTCATTTGACACTCGGGATCAGGAAAACAACGACTGTCAGAATTCTGTTTATTTACTAGAATGTAGTTTTTTAAAAATCCGTTTACTTCGACACCCTTTCCAATATCAAATTTATAAGAATTTCCGTGTGTCATGGGGCCCTAATCAACAAACAAACAAATAAGGACTTTCGTGTGTCTTGGGGCCCTAAAACCTCCAATCAACAAACAAACAAATAAGGACTTTCGTGTGTCATGGGGCCCTAAAACCTCCAATCAACAAACAAACAAATAAGAACTTTCGTGTGCCGTGGGGCCCTAAAACCTCTAATAAACGAATAAACAAATAAGAACTTTGTACTTAAAAGTGGTGAATTGCTCAGTGGTTTAGCTCGCCGTACTGACAATGGCCAGGCGATGGCTGCCGTATTTGCCACGTCCCAGGCTAGAATCCCTCTCTGGATGTCTTCCAACCTTTCCTGAGTTTTCTTCTTTTTTTTTTTCATTAATTTTTTTTTTTTCATCAGACATCACTGTCCCCGGTCCCCACACCATTTCCTTTGGGTTTGTCATCTACTTTCAGTGCCTGCTCCTACTTTATCTTATTTCAGAAACAATTATTCAAAGTCCTTACAATAAATCCGAAGAGATTTGAGCCCGTGACTCCTCTCGAGGAGGGAATCGAACCCAGGACCTGCTACGACACCGATTCGCCTGGCCGCTGCCAGGACAGCGGGCCTACCGACTGAACCATCCGCCACTCTACTGTTTTGAGCTCTGAATTATCCACTTCCTCACTGGCATTCTCGTGGCACAGGCCAAAGCGTTTGTTGTCCCTGGCTAGGGCCCACACCACTCTATCTCAGTCAGCCCGTTTCACACTCTGTTCAAGCTACCTGTTGGGCCATCCGTTTTGACCAGTGTGTCATTACTATAATGTGTAAAGTATGACTCATGTCAGTGTGTAGAGTAGACTAGGATGTTATAGACCCCAATCAAGTCTAGGGGCCTTCTTGACCTGGGACAGAAAGAGAGAGAGAGAGAGAGAGAGAGAGAGAGAGAGAGAGAGGGAGGGAGGAGGGAGAGAGAGAGGTAGAGAGAGAGAGAGAGAGAGAGAGAGAGAGAGAGAGAGAGAGAGAGAGAGAGAGAGAGAG
>JBCIKM010448324.1:0-10429 GCA_039654465.1 Melibe viridis | reverse complement strand
GAGAGAGAGAGAGAGAGAGAGAGAGAGAGAGAGAGAGAGAGAGAGAGAGAGAGAGAGAGAGAAAGAGAGAGAGGGGGAGGCACAAGATAAAGAAACAAAGAGAGATATAGTGTAGTTGTGATATTTCACTAACTTGCTGGGTTGTAGGGCACTGCCTGGCAATAGACTATCAAGTCTGACAGCTCTTGGGCAATATTCTTGGACCGCTCCTGTTTTTGCAGCTCTTGTGTCTTAAAGAAGAAGAAGAAAAAGAATGAGAAGAAGAAGAAGAAGAAGAAGAAGAAGAAGAAGAAGAAGAAGAAGA
Source organism: Melibe viridis (assembly GCA_039654465.1). NCBI lineage: Eukaryota > Metazoa > Mollusca > Gastropoda > Nudibranchia > Dendronotidae > Melibe > Melibe viridis. The sequence continues at coordinate 10,125 of JBCIKM010448324.1, read as the reverse complement.
AGAAGAAGAAGAAGAAAGGATAATACAAGACATTGTTTTTAAATAGAGAAAGAGATTCTGAATACATTGTAAAATTACCAGTATAACTGAATAATAACTTTAAAGCTGTTGAGAGAATTTTTCATGTGTCAAATTAAAAAAAAACTGGCCTGTGGTAAATTGGCTCATTAGTCTTTATCAATGAGCAGATCCCACCCAGCAACTATTGTTTGGCTTAAGATCGAGTAATATCCCTTGAAATTCTTATTATGCCATGCAAGATTAGACACAGTGGACTGATCATCTGCCTGTCTTCATTTCTTGTGATCCAGAGTTCTTCCAGGCTCCTTCAAGCTGAGATCCCGACACTGCTTAGGTGGTACGAAGGGATATGGATAACAAAACAAAACAAATTTTTAAAAAAAAAAGGAAAGATTTGTGCTCTTAGATTGAAGCATTACTGTTCCTTCAAATCTTTAATACCTTCATGTACTAAACAAAATTTCTTGAACTAAGAGAGTAAAATGAAAATATTCCAATGCTCGATATCTGACCAGGCTACCAATGATGAGGATAACGAGGCATTGGAGTCGTAGCAAAACTTGAAATTGTGTTCACTGGTAGTGTCATTGTCTATGTCACTTTTTCTGATGAGTTTAATGGTGTATATTTTTCCAATGCCAGGGGATTTAAAGCAGAAAGTGAATTGTTTTGTTTTGTTATCCATATCCCTTCATACTGCCCTATCAGTGCTGAGACCCAGCTCCAAGGAGTTGGGAAAACCGCTGGATCACAAGAAATGAAGACAGGCAGAGGATCGGTCCAGTCCACCCTGGTAAATCGGCTCATTGGTCTTTCTCAATGAGCAGATACCACCAAAAGCAACGACAACTTTTATTTGGCCTAGTGAGCAACACTGACCTGTCACAGGGTATTGATGTGTTGCAGACAGAAACGCCAATTCTTTTATCTTAAAAGTTGAAAAAAAAAATACTGAATGCACCACTGTATAGTCTCTTCAACGACTCGACCACCTCATGATTGCAGAGACACTCACCTCAGTATTAACCTTGTCGGTTGTCTCCAAGATACAAGTCAGCCACTCTTTGAGTTCCTCTTGGGAGGTAGAACCAACCATCAGGGGGCTGGGTTGGCTCGAATGGGTTAACAGGAAGAAATGGACCCCATCCTTTAACTGGATGTTGCTCTCTGAATTCATTTCATAAAAGAAGCAAGAATAAGACTTAAAATTAAAAAAAAAAGTAATCTCAGTGCTGGCATGATCACAAATAAATTTACTTATGAAAATCCTACTCAATTCCTTATATTCTTCCACAATGTTGACATATTGATTTAATATTTAACTATGACTGTACAGAAAACTACTAGTTTATGCCAATTAAAAATAAAACCACTGGAATGAAATTGCAATATCAAAGGAGTATGAAAATCTGATAACAAAATAAATAACCCAACAAAAAATGAACGAGAAGGTCAAGTTAAGCTTTCTTTGTTGTGAAATAGCTCAAAGTTTTCCTTACATGAACATTTGTATTTTTTTTCATGTTATCCCTTCATATCGCCGAAGCAGGGGGCAGATGATAACAACGAGGCTGGTGCAACCTGTCTCCGCCTACCTGCCAACTGCCATGGGCAAGTGCTCACACAGAGTACAATTATACGCTCCCTCCCCCCTCCCCCCCACACATACTCCCACGTCATTATTTTCCCTTAAAGAATAGGACTGGTCTTCTCGTCAGGACCAGACCGTCTGTGCAAGCTTAACCGTCGAAAAACTGGCGCAGCATGTAACATTAGCAGTCTTTTTTTCACCTTGGTCAGGCTGTCTTTTTTAACCATGCCCAAGGACCAGGACTGGTCCTTGCATTCCTTCACAAAGTTTAACCATGGACTGGTGGTTAAGCAATGCACTGAGGACCACCCAGGCCTAGTATCTGCTCATTGATAAAGACCAATGAGCCGATTTACCACTAGACGAACTGAAAGCTATATACCAATTGAAAATAAAACCACTGGAATAAAATTGCAATGTCAAAGTAGTTTGATAATTTGACAAAAGAAAAGTTAACTAGAGGGTCAAGTTAAGCTTTCTTTGTTTCCTTACATGAACTTTTTTATTTTTTTCATAAGTATCTCAAACTGAAGGTCCTACCTGCCTTTATCATGACCGCCTGTGTGAAGGTGAGACCTTCCATTGGGTGGAGTAAAAACAACACTAATCATTTCCCTCGCATGCAAGCAGATTACAAGGCTGCTATGAATTGGGTTGATCCTCCTAGATGCAGCCAGGCAAAAGCCTTAGCTCCAGCCTACTAATCTCACATATATGCATACGAGTAATGGGCTTTTCACAGAGTTGTATGTTAATCAGTCATGCTGGTGTGGGTTCTGTGTGAATGAGGGACAAATCCATCCTCAAAAGCACTGGGCAAGCACACGTATACGTGTTGGCAAAGGTCAATATTTCCATGTAGAAGAAACACCCAGTTACAGAAAAAAAAGAATAAATGCCATTTACGCATACCTGCCAACCCCCAGCAAGGAAAACTCTGGACGAGACCAGCCCAAAAAATAATGAATTTTGGAGAAAAATTGGGACAACTTTCGTGATGCGTGAAAAATCCAATCAGCTTGCATATTCTTCAGAAAAAGCAATTTATCCAATTAAGAAGCTTAATCTATATTGGATGTGAGTGAAAATAAATGCAAACTAATGGTTAGTTTTATTTAATTTTATTTCACTCTAATTCTCATCCTGGGACTCCAATAAAAATCTCAATTTGTTGTGATTGATCTTTCTTTGTTCCCACTATTTAAAATGATAAGAGAAAATTCAATTCAACAGGGCTAATTCTGGAACAAATGTATGCTTGACGAGAGGAGTTAAAAAGTCCTTAGTAGCCGAATGAGTGTCTTTGATACAATTCACAGTAACAGCTTTCTTAATAGGTAGCCTGGTATCAGGTCTCTTTTTAGGTGCCAAAAACCTTATTCTGTTTCGTATGGAAATTTATCTATTTCCGCTACTCCCTTTTTTACAAAGTCTAGAAGCAATGTTTTTGAGTTAAAAAACCTTGATTCTAATGATTTTAAACCATGGGCCTCTAATTTTGTGGTTTTTAAAAAAAGATTTCTTACAATTTTGATAGTAATTAAGGGTGCTCGACACGTTTTGAAGATTTGACATATACACAACAGAAATGATAAATAATTCTTTCTTAAATTCAGGTTAAATTTATGATTGTAAAATGCTGACGTATGTGCAACACATATTTGCAACATCTTTCATGAACAAGAAAAGATGCAATTTCATCTTGCAGCAGCTCAGCACTCCTGGTGTCACTGCTGTATTTTGACAGTATCAGTACAAAATTAACAACTACTCTGATAGAGAATGTTACAGTAACACCGATACTATAAAAAATATTGCTCTTTTCAATGTACTGTGAGCTAAAGGTGCATGAAAAGGTTATTCATGGCTTTGTCTCATTAATTTTTTACACAAAAATAGTCACTGTCTTGTTTGGCGGTTAGGGTAGAGGGAAAATTTATGAATTTACTAGGACAAATTGCTGAAAACGTGATTTGACCAAAATTTATGAAAAAATTGTGACCTTCACAATTTTCTCAGGATGGTTGGCATGTATGTTTCTATCCCTGAGGCTTCACAGGGTTAGAAGAATAAATAGTAAGTACCTATATGGCAATTGGCTAGATGCAGGGCTGCCTCTTTGGGCTTCCCCAGTTCCTCCCCCTCACTGTCGTCATCAATGAGCTGCACGTAGTTGGCAGGAAAAAGTTTCTGACGTTCTCCTCCGTGATCCCCTCTCCACCTGTGATGAAAAAAACAACAAAGTTGCTTCTTTGTATAATGTGTTTCAACCAGACATCTTTGCATTGAATCAGGAGTTTGTTTTTTTTATTGGAGGTTATAGGGCCCCACAACACACAAGGGTTATAGAGGAGCCCAGAGGAAAGTAAAATGATAAAATTAGTTAAAAGAGGTAACAGATCATACCACAAACAGCAGAGATGATTTACATTAAAAAATAAATATCATCTCTCAAAACACATATCGACACCACAGAGAGATGATTTAGAATGACAAAAAATATCTCTCATTACAAAAATAAGCAATGGCCATCACAAATAACAGTACTTTGGTCCAGGAAGACCCAGGGTCTTTAGACCCCCTTTGTGTACTAAAGTAATAATCAAGAGCGAATTGCAAGCAAGGTTTCAAGAAAGGGGCTCTCATTGTCCTGGCTACAATGTAATCATTGTCTGAAAAGCTTGAAGTCCTGTTCTATCATTGGTAAAAGTTTGAGTGAATCAACTTTGATTTCTTTAATCAGTTATTCTTGCAGCTACATAAAAACAAAGACTGGATGTTTAAAAAAAACGATGAGGGTGGCAGATTATTTTTTGTGTGGTCAGTTTTGGCGTCTATTGGTTGCATCGATCATGGAAGTCACAAAGTTACTCCTTTATAGATATAGATTAAGTTATGCACAATATAAAGCTTCCAAGAACTGAAACAGGACTAATCACAACCTCTCACCAAGGTTCGTCCAGAATGTGAATGTTTGTGATGTGAGAGCCTCGCTTGAAGGAGAGCTCATCTTGAGTGGAGGCATGAAAGTCATACAGGGCACGGGCTGTTACCTGATGAGGAATAACTTAAACTGTTAAACACGCACAAAAAAAGTAATTAATAAATTTCCCAGCAAAACATTTGTGATATTGTGATTACACCACATCTCTTGAGGGAAATAAAATTGAAGCACAAATTTTTTAGCCTGTCTCTGTTTTGAAATGATGTGATATGAGGACGAGGGTAAAATAGGCCAAGTGACCTTTGAATACCCTTTAACATTAGGGAATAAATAATTATAATAGAAATGCCATAGTCAATGCATAAGACATATCATTGACAATCAGAACAAAACATTGAATTCATTGGTTCATGCTATAAAAACATTAAAATAATTCTGACAATACTTAACAAAAATAATGGCTAATCAAAGTGATCGAGTTGCTCCTTGTCTACTGCATTTTAAAAGCAGTTTATTAACTCTAAAAATTACAACTCCATTCCCTCTCAAAGAAAACAAACTGATTGAACAACTCACTGTTTTTGTTTCTTGAGGAGCAGTGTACAGATTTTCTTCATACAATTGCTGCAAAAAACAAACAAACAAACAAAAAAATATTGATTACATTTTGACAGATGAAAAGATCAGTGATTGTGTATTAAAAAAAAATGAGATCAATTGTTGTCCGTGATGCAACACTGTACAGAAAAAGTATTTAAAGAAAAAAGAGCAAGAAAATGACAAATATGAGGAAGAAGAAGAAGAAGAAGAAGAAGAAGAAGAAGAAGAAGAAGAAGAAGAAAATCACATCAATATTTCATTGATTGTTATTCAGATTAAATGAAAATGATTCCATGATGAAGAATAAAATCAAAAGGTGCAATAAAAATAAAAATTTACATTTATATATAGATTTAGTGATTAAGTCCCTACATACATAAATAAAGTGATAAAACAATATGAACAAACAAATTGATTCCTCACAATATCTTGGTAATCGCAACCAGCAACCAGATCAAAGTTTGCTGGCACAGACAGCTTGACGGTTCGATACAAGGGATGTTTCTGAAAGAAGCTGATAAGCGCCTCCATTGATGAGAACTGGAAGCTGTTAAGGGCAAATTTCTTGTTGATGTACTCAATCTGGAAGTGGGACACTGCCTTGTTATGCCTGAAAATGAGAAGATGGGACATTGCATTTATGACAGCAAAAACTTAGAATTGTTTTTTTTGGTTTTTTTTTTGCTCTACATATATATTTTTTTATCCATATCCTTTCATACCACCTTAGCAGTGTCGGGACCCAGCTCCATGGCGTTGGGAAATCTCTGGATCACACAAGAAATGAAGACAGGCAGAGGATAAGTCCACCATGCCTAATCTTGCGTGGCAAAATGAGCAATACAAATGGGGTATTACTTGATCTAAAGCCAATCAATAGTTGCTGTTGCCTTGGTAGGATCTGCTCATTGAGGGAGACCAATGAGCCGATTTACCACAGGGTGTACCGGACATCGTACTAAGTAAAATTAAAATTGTTATCCCAAAATGAATTGACTCAATGCCATATTAACTTTTTTGAGAATTTAACACCTCTTAGAGAAGAGATATTCGTAAAACTGTGCTGCTATACAGAACTACCTAGAGACTAGTATTCTCGGATTGCTATAACGCAGTGAATTGTCTTATTAAATTTATACTGCATGTTAAAAGATTATTTTTAGAATAGAGTTGAAGAACTGCTGACTTTGACAAGAGATGTATCTTTAATGCCGATTCAAATATGAGTATCAATGAGCAAATTCTCTTTTCACTCTTTGAGCTACTATGATTAAGGAGTCATTGTAGTCAAGGTGTTTTTATGACATATGATTGTTGTCATTTGGTAGGAGATTGTATGTTAAACCAAAACTATATGCTTTAATAGATTAATAATGAGTTATCGGGAATTTTGTATATTGTGATTGTTTTTATTGAAGGCGGCAACTCTGGTCCTGAGAGTAAACTTGATGTGTTTAAAAACATATTGTTTAAGTCAAATGTTTTGGGAAATGATAACAACAAATTAACAGCACTATTTATTCACAACATATTTATTTCCACAAACGATCATCATTTTTTTTTCTTCTGTCAATAATTCAACATTGTAGCCCTAATTACCAAATTGTGCTTGATGCACATAGAACCAAAACAATTAACGTTCTTCTCTTGCAAGACTTGAAATAATGTGTGAGATCACTTTCACATTGGCAAAAACATCAACTATCGATCACACTAGCCAAAATAAAATACACTTTGCAGTAGAAATACAAAAACAATGAAAGATTACGGTTTGTTGCAGAGAATTGAGAGCAATCAGATCATGTAAATAATGCATAAATTAAGTCAGAACCTGCGAGATTTGTCTCCAACCAACCTGAAAGATAGAGAGAAGCTGTTGTCCATGGAGCTTGTTCGAACCAAAAATGTTCCTTTGACCGGAATCCGCTTCAACAGTCCCTCGGCAGAGACGCGATCCATGTATGCAAAATACCAGCTGCAAGGGATAAATACAAAATGGCTTCATCAATAAGGAAAACAGTTCAAACAGCAGCTGCAAGGGATAAATACAAAATGGTTTCATCAATAAGGAAAAGAGTCCAAACAGAAAAAGAATTCCCCAGTTGATGTCTAGATTGTCCCAGTCTTCCCTTGGATGAGAACCTATAGACAAATTTCCACTGGGGGATTGATAAAAGAAACTGTAATACTAAATTCATTTAATTTTTTTTTTTTTCTCAACTACCACCAACCTCTGTTCAAAAAAGCTGAATTTGATGGAAACGGGAAAGGTGAGGTAGATCATCACAGTTTTGCCCCTGAAGCTGAGTTTGTGGCTCTTGTAGTACTCGACTAGGGCTGGGATGGACCGGTGCCAGATCTCGTTGCCAATCAGGTACAGAGGGGACCTGTCGCCTTTTACCTTCATCTTTATAAAGCTGTGAATTATACTGTCAGCACACCTACAAGCATGAAGATGAAAAAAAGAGTAAGAAAAAACCCCCCAAAAAACTGTAGAGATCTTACGGCAATTGTACTCATTCTGATCATTTTTGTTAAATAGAAACCTTTTGATATGAGGAGCAGTCTAGGCAAACACAATATAATTTTAAACATGTGACTTGGACAGCTGCCCTCATCATGAAAAACATCAGACAAGAATCTCGATGTAGAATATTACGATCCAAACATTATGTTCACGATAGTTGGGACCACTGTTCCATAAACAAACTGCCTGGGTAAATAAATCAATCCTCGCCTTTTGTCTTTTACATTACAGTTGAAACATTTCACACCATCAATACTTGTTCATGTATTGTAAGCCCATGAGACATTGACATACGCTTCAGTGAGAAAGACAAAGAAGAAGAAGAGAGAGAGAAATTATTCAGAAACTGAGAAGACACTTTTTAACAAAACCTTATTACATTAAAAAATTTATGTTTACAACTTTTCAGTGTATTTTCAGCTGCTCTCATCGAACTTTACAAATCTACTATAATAATCAAAACAAAACCACCTAAAATTTTTTGATTACTTTAGCATCTGCCACAGAGCAGATCTCACAGAATGTGAAACTGAAATTTTACTTCACAACCTGAATCGACTAACTTTTATAGTCCTTGGACCAGCCATAGACCCCCCTTCCACACATTGGGGAAAATTTGTCACGATAAGCATTTGACAAAAGGGATCTTAAGGTTAAATATTTCACCTGTTATGCATTCACAAAGTGTCAACTTCACAGACTTATCGCCCTTTGAAAGATCTGGGGTTCAAAAGTAAAGATTTTTATGGAATAGTAAAAACTTACTCTTGACAATATATTTTTCAATATGAAAAAAAATTATTAGTGTATCTCTGTTACTTTCGACATAATGACTCTCGGAAATAAGAAATTTACTTGAATTATATAGGGAAAAAATACACTAATTTGCCATTTTCTCAACTTTTCAGACCCAAGTTCACTGGAATGCCCAATCCTCATCCATTTCCAATGGGGGAAATTTGTTACTTCGCTCATTTGATACACAGAGACACATAATATTATATTCCACCTGTTATGGTTTCACTAAGTGTCATCCTCATAGAGTTATTTGCCTTTACACTCCCCCACATTCCCCAACAGGGAATGGAGGAGGATTGGGAATTACAGTGACTCGGGTTTCCTTTTTTTAAGAAAAGTCGAGAAAATGGCCAATTACTTATTTTCCCCTCGAAAAAATTCATATTATTCTATGGATTTTGAGGGCGACTATGTGAAAAGTAAACAAAATATACTTATAATTCTTTTTTAAGATTAAAAAGGATGTTTTGAAAAATAAGTTGATACTATTTTTAAAAATCTTGATTTTTGCACTCCAGGTGTTTCAAGGGCAATAACTCTTAATGCATAACAGGTGGAATTTTAAAATTTAAGGTCCTTTCTATCATATTAGCCTAGCGACAAATTTACCCCGGGGGGTAGGAGGAGGAAGGGTTTTGTCATGTGGCCCAAGGACTATTAATCATCTGTGCCATCAAACAAAAGAGAGAAGACTAGTTCGTCATACTACCAAAAAATCTACAAATTGACTATTTGAATCTCACCACACTATTTTGGTTTAAAAATATAAATACACAAACTGTAAACATTCTATAATCTTTTCATTATATTTGGATTCAGAGTGATATTTTTATATTTCAATTGTATTTTTTTCCACCTCACAGGTGCTCCACAAGAATCAAAAAAAAAAAAAAATCCCCTCTATAAACTTACAAAAAGGAAAGAGCATAGCCTCCCTTGTCACTGTTCCGAACGAGGAATGTCCCATCACCGTGACTACGCTTCTCCAATAAGGCCTCCTCTGCAGCTTGACGGCCGATATCGCCATGATACCAAAACTGAGAGTTCAGAGCCACTTCCTCATCTGAAATCTCCTCATCACTTTCGTAGCCCTGTGGAAAGTTGTCATGTAAAAAAAAAAAAAAAGAAAAAAAAAAAAAGGAAAGTACTTTTTAAAAGAGATAAAAAAAAAAAAAATGTGTCACATTGAAATAAAAAGAACTCGCCTAATTTTCCCTTTTAAGTAACCCATGGGATTTGAGAATTGGTTCACAGTGCAAAGTGGTGCTCTTGTGCACAAATGACATCCTCATGTAAGCAGCTTTTTTTTTGCTGTTCATCATTCAATTAAAACAGTAAAACTTGACTTTGTAACCATTTACACAAATATTCTCACTCACCTCAAAATAATCTTTAATGTTTTCTTCTTCCGTTTCTTCCTCCTCAACTTCAGTTTTAGGTGAAAAACACAAAAGAGTTTTACCAAGGACAAATTCAAAATTGTGCCAAATCTGAAATTAAGATTAGAAATAACCCCAATATGTTGAAAAAGTTAAAATATGCTATTAACTCTTTGCGTACTGTGAAGCGATAAATCGGTTCTCAAAACTGCTACGTTTACACTGTGAACCGATTATTCGGTTCTGACGGTAGGGCTCACATTTC
>JBCIKM010448218.1:0-10429 GCA_039654465.1 Melibe viridis | reverse complement strand
AAAAGTAAGACAAAAAGCTTCAGTGAAAGAAAAGAAACAGAAGTAGAAGAGGTACCAAGGACGCCGCCAACCTCAATTCCTCAGTGGACAGACCACTTCAGGTAGTTTGATAAGGGTTGTAAAGCATTGTTGAAAAAATTAAAGTACTCAACATGTGAAGTTCATATTGTCATGCTTATAACATACAGTTAGTAACACTTGGATAATACTTGAATCTTAATGGAAAGACTAATAAGGCACTCAGATATTAAGTAAGCGTAAACAAAGTAAGTAAGAAAGACAATTACATATTGTAAAGAGACAGGGTTAGAATTACAGAAGAAGAGGAATACCCTGTTAGGATTCATATTTTTAGTCCCAAGATAAATTCGTGTAAACTCTCCATATTGTCTCTTGCCTGTCTCCCTCCCTTGGCAGCTAAAAAAGACAAAATGGACGAGTTGTTATTTTGTATTGTTTGTTTGTTTCTTGGAGTTTGTTTGTTTGTTGATTGGATGTTTTAAGGCCCCACGACACACGAGGGTCATAGAGGAGACAAGAGGAAAGTAAGGTGATAGAATTAAATAAAAGAGGGAACAGATCAAACCATAAACAGCAACGAGATGATTTACACTAAAAAATAAATATCATCGCTCATAACACATATCGTCACCACAGAGAGATGATTTACAATGACAAAAAATTTCATCTATCATTACAAAAATAACAAATGGCCATCACCCATAACAACATTATGATACAGGAAGACCCAGGATTTTTAAGCCTCTTTTGTGCACTAAAGTACTCAGCATGTTTAACTTGTGACCCTGAAGTAATGTACCAAAAGGCATGAAATAGGGGGTTACCACTGAAAATCAAATAAGACAATAAAAACAGGGCGCACAAGAAAAGGCGAAAAATTCAGATGACAGATTCAGTACAAAAGAAAAGAAACAGAAGCAGAAGTGGCCACCAGGGAAATGCCCTAACATTGTCTTTTTATTATTATTATTATTATTATTATTGAGGTGAATTCCTTGGTTTTATGCTCAGAGAGGTTTTAACACCTGATTAAGCATATAAAAAAAAAGCTTAAGACTATCACAAAACATTTGAATAAAATCTGTAGTCCAAAGCTAACGTCACTTGTGGATATTGATGTGAACAATCAGCCCTTGATGTCCTGTGTAGTCTTGTACAGCCATATGAAACATCTAAAAGGAGCAAGATACAGTAGGGTACAGATGGAGTTACAGAATGGAGTTTGAATCCTTCAAAAAGTCTGAATGATATTATAAAGAGCCCCTGATGAAAAAGAGCGAATTTGGAATGTCTCAAGCAGGTCTTTATATCAGTATTCCACTGTACCAGTTTTCATATACCCAGGATGTGATATAAAAAATGTACATGATACATAACCATCTTGAATAAAATGAATATCTTCAACATTTGCAATCACCTGGGTGCAGTGGAGCACATTTGTAAAGCACACAATCATAAAGAACCAATGGTTATAAAGAATAGATAGATTTTGAAGCACCTTATAGCGAGTTAATATATCAATCATGACGTATAAAATGAATTGCTGATATAAAGAACTCATTTGAATTGTGCCAAACTCAAGAGTTCCACTGTATTTCGTGCTTGATGTATAACTATAACATTAGCTTATGGTACAACATTTCTTCTGAGAAGCTGGTCGGCGCGTACTGTTCTCCATCAAATCCACGACACTTTGGGTTTCCTGCGCCATTTGCTTCTTCTTTTGGGCCGAGCTCAATGGGAGACAAAACTGCAGGATGTACTCAAACAGCTCTGTGATGTTCTCATCTCTGAGGCTGGACGTTTCAAAATATGGATCATGTCGCAGATTGGTCAAGTCTATCCCACTGTTCAGTTCTCTTGAAAGCTTCCTCCCATCTTCAAACGTGATTTGCCGATTGCTTGGATTGAGCAGATCAAGCTTTGTTCCCACAATAATTTTTATGCAATCCTCATTTGCTGCCTCTAAGATGTTGGAAAATCTTGACCTGATACAATAAATGGAATAAAAGAAACAAAATAAAACACAACAGATATAAAGTTTCACATTCAAATTAAAAAAAGAAACAAACCGAAAAAGATAGACCTTGCAATCTTTAACTTTATACAATGGTTTATTCAACATTGACTGATTCACCACTCGGTTGTGAGAATGTGAGTTGGACAGATGAAAAGGGGAAGAACTTACTCCGTGGTTATAATTATAAATCAGATTGACACGGGTGGTCCAAGAAGTCATTATGCTGACCATGAAGGATGTTGCTACAGGCATCAAACTTACAGAGAGTGATGAGTCAACCTTTCAGACCATGCTATGGTTTGGAAATATGTGTCAATCAAGGAGGTTGACTTTGAGAGCACTTTTAGTGAAACCAGTCGGTGAGTGCCTTACAGAGGTCCTTTCATTCACAATAAAAAAAAAACAAAAAAACAAAAAAACAAAAACAAAAACAAAAAAAAAAAAAACCCAAAAAGACTGTCAATAAATCAGTTGTACAGTGCTCCATGATAAATTTCTTTATCAGCAAGGAAAATCATTTTGATCATGAATAACAGCAGATCTTAACTGCTTAGCTGCCAGTGAGCATTATTGAAATGGATACAATTGCTATGTTAATTCAAACATTATGTTATGTTTGGTTATGTTATGTTATGTTATGTTATGTTATATTTGGTTATGTTATGTTATGTTTGGTTATGTTTGCTTATGTTATGTTATGTTTGGTTATGTTTTATTATGTTATGTTATGTTATGTTATATCTCCTGAAAAATTTCCAAAGGTGGATTTTCCTTGCAGACAAAGAAACTTGATTTCCGAGAGATATTCAATTAGTTCCATTTTTGATACAGTATTTTTTCCAGGGGAAGACAAAGAGCAACCCTTTTGAAACAGCTGCAGGAATTCACAGGGAGGACAGCAGGGCAATTAACAGAGACAGCAAGAGACCGAGATATGTGGAGAGAAATCGTTCATGAAGCCTCCAACGCCTGGGACAGGCACGGAACCTGAGAAGACGAATTTTTTCCAACCATGTGGCACTCACAAAGTACTGATTCCACTAAAAGTGCTTTCAAAATAAACTTTCTTGATGTAGGTATTTTTCCAAAACATGGCATGTGGTGATCTAAAAGGCTGAATATTACTCTCCGAAAGTTTCATGCCTGTAACTCCATTACTTCATGGTCAGACAAAAGAATTCTTGAACGCCCCTCTAAATAACGAGATCTTTGTTTCCACGTCCTTTCTTGACAACACTTACAAACAACAAACTCTGGAGTACCATCCCCTCCACCCCTTCCCCTACAACTTTTTCCTCACATTTCAGTTCCATTGCGGTTACCAGTGGATTACATGTTTTGATAGATATAAAAATAGGGTTGAATACTGATGTTATTCACAATAAGCAAAAAAGGCTTACAACTTAATTCAAATTGGGCACGCCTATGCTATGAGACAGGCATCTATAAGTAACCAGGGTCCCATACGAGAGTGACAAAGATACAACGGAGCTAGGAAAAATTAATTATTAAACGCAAGAACACAATGTGACAGTGACGCCGGTCAATGACCAAGTTCAAGGACACAGTGGCAGTGTCACCGGTAGAATGGGATCAAAGAGTAAAAAAATGTGTTCATCTACACATGGTGTAGGCCTACATGCTCTTAATCAACTCACCATAAAGATTCAAAAGTGGACGGGTTATTCAAGTCAAAAGCCAAGATGGCCGCTCCTGCACTTCTGCAGTAGAAATGTGACAGTCCAGAGTATTTTTCATCCCCGGCTGTATCCTGAAACGTATCAAATGGAGAAAAAAAGTTCTTGAATCAGAAAAGGTATTACTCCCTTAGTCCCCTATTGTGCAGCTTGTCCAAAATTAAATTCCACAACCATAAAAGCCACCAAAAAAACATGCTAAAGGCAAAGCCAAATTCCTCTACTACTATAAGAGTTAGGAAGCAGGTAATGTAGGAGAAAAAAACTGTATCATGAATTAAAAAAAAAAGTTTAATCTTTAATAGATTTCAAATTGTGTTGCACTGCACAACCTATTCAATATCATAAAGATTTCAAATTGAATACAACTTATGTACACCAAGAGCTGCATCAGCATATATAGAAATCCTCCTTTATGGAATAAGTGTATCACCATCATTATTATTATGATTGTTACTATCACTTGGCCATGTGTTAAATCAGCTCATTGGTCTTTCTCATTGAGCAGATACCACAAAAGGCAACACCAACTATTGGTTGGCTTAAGATCGAGCAATAGCCCTTATGTATTGCTCATTATGCTGTGCAAGATTAGGCACAGCGGACTGATCAGCTTTCTACCTGTCTTCACTTCTTGTGATCCAGAGGTTTTCCTAGCTCCTTGGAGCTGAGTCCCAACACTGCTAAGGCGATATAAAGGGATAAGGATAACAAAACAAAACTATTACTATACTATACACACACCATCCAAAGTTTCAAACTGACAAAATCAAAAGTTGCCACATTTCAGGAGAATAAAATACCGTGGTAGGACTAAAGAACAAGTAAACTGGACGTTTCGGGTTACCCATTTATCAACAGGACAAACAAACAACACAAAACACAAATCAGCAAAGTGGAGGGATCGTTAAAATGAAATCAATGGGTCATGGAAAAATGAGGGTGAATGAGACGGACACCGGATTGAATACGAGCATGTAAGACACAGGCAGGAAGGGGGGGGGGAGAGGGGTGCTGTAGGAGTGTTGTGTGGGTGGTGTATGAGTGGGACAGGTGAGCTAGAGATAGTTGAAAGGTTCGTGGTTGCACGGACGCCTTGGGCCTCCAGGGGGGGGTGACCATCAGGCAAATTGGGGGACCAAAAGGTATAGAAAGGGGTTGTAAGGAGTGGTTGTGTGAAAGGACACGATGGATGAATGAAAAGAGGTGGGTAAAGGGTGTGTGAGTGGCAAGGCCAGGCTTGAGAGACAAACAAGATGGTGGAAGGAATTCGAAGAAAAAGAAGGGGATGAAATGCAGAAAGCCAAAAAGGGTGAGGAAGAATAAGGTGGAGGCTGTGATGCTGATGATGGTGGCGACGCCGACACGGACGATAATGGTAATGACGACAGCGGTGATGAAGAAGAAGAAGAAGAAGAAGAAAGAGAAGAAGAGGAGGGGGATGAGGAGGAATAAAACCCAGGAGAGGAGAGAGAGTAATTGAGTGGGCGTTTGTTCTGTGTTTAACATAGATTGTTATTTCCCGGCACCTAGTGAAATACAGGTGAGAGTGCAGGGTTTGTTTTTTTCGTTTGTTTTGTTTTGTTTCTATTTATTTCAACAAAAGGACGAACACTATGACTAAACCAGCAGCACAATGAGAGAGGCACGTGAATCGTCTCACTGAACTAATACATCGGGGTGGATTTGAGCAATCACCGTGGTAATTACCAGCTCTACGGTTAATTTTAGACTTATAGCATCATTATGAAAATAAACAGAAAATAGTATAGGCATAGTTCTGGGGTGAGTCAAAGCCATAGAAAGAAAGGAAAAACAAAACAAAACAGGAAGTTGTCAGAGGAGGAAATTGAACTCAGGAACTGCCACGGCACCCATTCGCCTGCCCACTGCCAGGACAGCGGGCCTCCAACTGAGACATCCGCCAGTTTCATTCTTCATATGCCTGAACTAACATTGTCACAGGACATGTGTGGTGACGAGGTAGACACACACACACACACACACACACACACACGGTTGTTGGGTCAGGGCAGGCACTTAGCGCATACGTGACTTGAGAGGCAATATCCAGCGCATTGTGTTGTTGATGGAGAGGCGGAATGTGCTTGCGTCATGTACTTCTGTTCCGTCCCACCCCCGTCTCTCCCCCCCCCCCCCCCCCTCCACTGGGCTTAGTCTCATCGTTGTGGCATGTGTCAAGTGACCACTGGCCTAGCCTTCATTGTGCGTTACATTGCATGGTTGAAAATGAAGAGAGGCGAGTGAAAGGTTCTCTTACTTTTAATTTTATTCACCTTTTGCAAGGATTTTACCACCCCATTCTGTCCCAGAGTGTCGACTTAAAGCGAGTTTCACGCCCAGGTCGTTGACTTCATCAGACACTTAAATACTAAGATAATGAAGGAAAGAAATGGAACCGCTGCCTTGTGTTGACTTAAAGCTAGAGTTGATTTGAAGAAAGGTGACTTTATCGGGATTCCACTGTATAAAACACCTTGCTATATCTTGTATTTTGAGTTTAATGAGAACTACTTATCATTCAATATTTGGAAATTTGATTTTAATTTCATTCTGTGGTAATGGCTTGCTTCAAAACGACACTAACGAGCTGCTACTGCTTGTTCAACGTCCTCAAAATCGAGGACTTGGACGTACAGGGGAGCTTCATATCTGAAAAACAGCTGCTTAAATCCTCATTTTATTTTGTAGTTTTATTTTCTTTTAACAATGACTGTTTCTGATTATTTATTTTTAGTTGGAAAACTCGAACAATTGTGTTTTATCGAATTTAATCTTCATATAGAAGTTCAATTTTGTGCCAGTTTTTAACCAGATCGATCTCGTCTCCTCTTCATTATGCTTGAGTAAACATAAAACCAACTGAAACTACAGTTATTTGTCTTTATGCCAGTAAAGAATGGTGCTAATTTATACAACAGCTGCCTTACTACATCAATTTGAACTTCAAAACAAAAATGCTGAAAAGAGCCAGGCATTTTCATTTCTCTCTCCCCGCGCTGGGCATGAGTCACCGTCTGTCATCGGTTAATTTAAGGACCAAACAGTTCTACCTGACAAACTAAGTTGGGTGCTGTATACAGCAGTGTGCCAGGGATATGGTAGTGTGAAGGTTAAGGTGGGGGTTAAAAACATTCAAATAAGCCACAGAAAGTGCATTTTATAAAAGTAAAAGTAAGAGAAACGTCACACAAACTGTTTCCGGAGACTATGCAAAATTAATAAACAGAAAAGAAAAGCACTTCTCTTCATACCCATATGGCTACGTTATACGGGCCCCACTGCTTGAGGAAAAAAGCTGCTCCGACAGTCTGTGAAATAAAAGAGAATCCTGGTTATTCTGTAATTCAAAAGAGAGTTAAAGGAAGCCTTCCTGTTTTACTATAAGATGCTACACTACTCAGCACCTTGAAATGAATGAAATTGTTTCCTTTTGCATAGAAGGCGTAAAAGCTGCTTCCCACCACTGACTTCAGGTTTAGATGATCATATAATACCATACATTTGGTGTTTTGCTTATTTCATAACAAAAATGGTCCTTTATAGATATCTCTTTCAAGTGCAGAACATCTAAATCCAGGTTAAGATTGGTCTGAAATACGTAATCTATGTTATACTTTTGCAAATAAATTCAATAAAAACCAGAAAAATATTCCATGATCAATTAAAAAATGTTCATATAGATAGAAATAGAGGCTAAAAACTAAATTTCAATATCAATAACTAGCAGTAATAATATAGAATGCCTTGAAGAAACTGTTATGTTGTACGTTTGGTTGGCTAGAACACGATAATTCAATAGATTTCAGACTGGAGACACATACATACATTGGATTCTTGTCTTGTTTTATTTTTCAACAGGAAATTGCTAAACCCAAGAGAGCACCAAAAGTAGAATTTCTTGCAGCATTCAATTTGTGTGTACCATAATCAAATATATTACAGAAAAATTTCAAGTTATGATTGCATAGAAATAGACGTTTTAAAAGAATTCTGGCCATTTAAAGCCATTAATCATCAACTGAAAAGAGTGATGGGGGTAAAAAGAAATATAAAGAGTTTAAGACTTGGCAAAATACCGGTTCCTCATGCTCCTGAAACCTTCCTTCAATGTAGCGTCGCAGCAACGATGTTTTCCCGACATCATAGTCCCCAAGAATTATCACTTTTAAATCTCTGTACAATGAAATAAAAATAGGTTTACCAAATGAAATAGAATGAGTATTAGTAAAAACATTTGCGTAACATTTCTTTAAGCCTAATAATGACAAAATGTAAACTCATTGATGTGTGCTATGAATAGCACACACACACAACATCAACGAAAGAAGATAAATTTATTTATTTATTCATGAAAAGGGATCCTCAAAGCCAGTCAAGATAAGAGAAGACCAAGATGATCTGCTATAACCTTTGGCATTCAAACTAAAATTCTGTCCCCTCTATGCTATGAACTGGTTTTCCCCGGTATCTATTTTTATAAAGGGGGAAAATGTGTATGCGGTTTTTTTGCTGTTAAAGAGGGCAGATGGAAGTATTATTGAATTGAATTGAATTGAATTGAATTAAATTAAATCATAAGCAGCAATGGTGGCCTAAAATCAAGAAGGATTTCTTGCCTCACTTTTTTTTTTACTAAAACCAAATTAACAAGTTTCACGTATCATTTTCAGTGTAAAAAAAGTATGATCAGCAACAGCATTTTTGGAGTGGTAGCTCCCCTTTATAAAAATAGATACCGGGGATTTCCAGACAAAAGCATAAAGGGGACAAGTCTATTACAGTGCAAAGGAAGGCTTTCCTAAAAAAAATGTGGTAATCAACAAATACTTGTGCTTGCCAAACACCACCTGATGGTCCCTTCATGAAACAAGATAGTGATACAGGCAGTCCATCAGAGGGACAAGATGGACAAACTGAACATCTCTCTCCATATATTTCCCATCAAAATGCTCTGTTCCCAGTCTACACTCTTCAGTTCAAAGTCAAAGTCATTCTTAAAGCCACTCACACTTCTTTGAGTATGAGAAAAAACATGGAATGCTTTGCGAAGGCTTTTAAAAGACTATTGGTTGGAAATGACCCCAAAACGCTTTTTAAAATAGCTCATTTTCACATATAGCCTGATAACTGAAGACAAATGGCAAAAAAAGGAAAACAAAAGGAGCCTGTCTATTTCTGTTAGGGAAGTCGCTATTCTCACCCCGTTTTTCTTCTGATCAAGTGTCAAACCAGCAGTAATTTAGTTGTACCAGTTCACCTGCAAATGTCTACTTCACTGATTTCTACCAACATTCATCACTTTTAGTACCCCACTCTGAATCTCGTGTATTTAATGCATCAATACAGTTACCTTGATTTTCTATTTCTTTCTCTATTATATTAGTGTATAGTGAGTCGTGGGATATTCTGAACCTGAGTGAGAATAGACACAACCCTCTGTTAGTCCTTGTATTTTTTCATAAACAATTTATACTCTTCAAAACTTTTCTCATGTCGCATAGGCTTAACACCAGGCAGTTGTTCTATTATTAATAAATTAACACAATACACATAGAGAGAGAGAGAGAGAGAGAGATAGAGAGAGAGGGGGTGAGAGAGAGAGAGAGAGAGAGAGAGAGAGAGAAAGAGAGAGAGAGAGGAAGAGAGAGAGAGAGAGAGAGAGAGAGAGAGAGAGAGAGAAAGAGAGAGGTAAGAAGGAAGAGAGTGGCGCTGGATGACGATGTCATATTGCCTAAGGCCACCAACCAAGGTCAAGGCTATTCATGTCACTCACCAACACAGAGCACCACGGGCCGCGAAGAGCGTCTTTGTTTGTTGTTGCGCGGGCTTTGGACCTGACATGAATACGACCCTGAATCGGCTGACGTCACGGCATGCAGTGCTAACACTGGTGACGTGTGTGACATCATCACGGCCTCGTCCTTCCACCACGAGAAGATGACGTCATGGTCGAAAATATACCGCGGATGATCTCGAGCTGCGCATGTCAGGACGACAGAAGCGTTGTTCCGGCTGCTGGCAACTTGGTCACCTTCCTTTACCTGGACTTTGGGCAATTTGGCTAGGGGGATCAGAATGGAGAATACTTTAAAATAACGACAATGCACACACAATTCAGAACAAAACAACAGCAAAAGATTAAAGATCAAACAAGACAATATTTCAAGCAAAGAGGTCATTAGCCCATATTCTAAAAAAAAAAAATTCAATTGATTTGATTGGCGGATACCGGAGTGTACGGAGTACGAGTCAGGTAGCCCACAAAGCCTCGATCTGATTGTAGACTGACGAATGTCAGTTGCTAGGTACGCTAAGAGCAGGATGGAGATGAAACTGAAGGATGATGAAGACACACCTAGTGCAAAGAAAACAAGTATTGCTATCTCCATCCATCAATATCTTAACACTGAAATCCATCCTTCACTCTCCTCTCTACCATAACTCGTACTAACTCCAATCTTCATTCCTTTTTCCCATCTACCACCCGCATTTGGAACGCTCTACAGAGGTAACCGAATATATGTCTTATGCAGGCTGATCCTCCATTAGGGGGCCTCTACATACCGGTGAAGAAGAAGAAGAAGAAGAAGAAAAAAGAAAACAGCGATAGGAAAGGAGCTGCTGAACAGCGAAGCCGACAGTTATAAGGATTGATCGTGGTAAAATG
>JBCIKM010448110.1:0-10430 GCA_039654465.1 Melibe viridis | reverse complement strand
ATTATTATTATTATTATTATTATTATTATTGTTATCATCATCATTATTATTATTATTATTATTATTATTATTATTATTATTATTATTATTATTATTATAGACCGTGCCCTTCCGATGGTGCAGTTTTCATAGGGAATCAAGTCAGAGCCCGCGTCCGCATTCCTCAAAGCCTGCCTTTTTATCGACCATGATTCCGTGAATTGAAAAGTCCGCATACGGGGTAGATTCCTAAATTTACCGGAACATCAATAATAGGTAGGCGATATCTTCTGCTCGTCTAACGGCCCAGCCGAAGAACTGTTGATTGATCTGTCTTGTCGCAAGCGAAATGTAGCGAGTTTGGACATAAAACGGATTATTCATGGATGTAAGGTTGACTTGCTGTTGAGATTTTGAAATTCTGCTTGTTTTCTTTATCTTCCCAAGCATGATTTTGAGCTTATTTTCTAAAATGTGCGAAATTTATTGAAGCACTCTCGTCTTGATCACCGACAGCGCCCTCCTATCAGGAAGAGATATTGGGGTCAACAACATTTTTCTATTGTCTTTCAAACGTCTTTTTATGTGTTTAATCATTTGATACTGGCTGTTCCCTAATTGTACGTATTATTTCGCTTTGGAAATGGGTAATTCTGGGAATAGTGAATGAATTCATGATCAAGAGTGTGATGAGATTTTACGGCACCAGTTGACTACCATTTGTTGATCCTTCGCCTTGTCACATTAATGTCATCTGATCAGGGAAGTCTTCCTTCATTAAATACAATCATAGTTTAACTAATTTTTAATGTCAGTTTTAAATGAATGATTTGATGAACTCCCCTTCCTGAAATTTATGCATGTAGAATGCTTCACTAACCATTGAACCTTTTTCTTCTAAGTTCATAGATAGGCTAAAAAATAAGCTCTTTGAGGTTGGTCAACAATCAGTCTTTGACTCTGTACGGCAGCATGTAATAATATTGACGGTTTTGATTCTTTATTTCAGAATATTTTGAAACCAAAATCCATTTAATAAAACAACATTTTATTCAACACATCACATCTTCTTTCCTTATATCTCTATTGTCTTCGTTGTAATGAAAATCCTTGGGGCTGGATCGTTTTTCTTTTTCTAAATAGTAGTGGAGTGTTCTGGAGCTTGAAAGTGAATGGTTGGTGGCTAGGTTCTTGGATCAAATGGAGTACATTTTAGCCCTCCAGGGTTGGTTATTGGTGGGAATGCAGAATGTACCTCTAAATAATTTGGCTTTGGTATGCTGTTTTTATGAAGAATGTAGAGATAGCTCCCTCTTTTCAAATTAAAAGAAAATATATCATGTTTACCTTTTGATATTGTCATGATCTTACTATCATGTCTTCTTTGCGTTGCATACCACAATCATTCTAAAAAGCAGTCTTGAAGATTATATTTTTTACCATCATTCTCAATCTGAAAAAGATTTTGGATATTTGCTATGCCTCGAGTAAATTTATTCCATTGGGATATTTGCTCATATTTTTCTTCTCAAGATACTGGTCTTGAAAGAAATTGTGAGGTCTTAAATTATGAGATGGCTTTTGAGTGAGAACTCTGTAATGCGCTGTTCTAATCCACAAACCACATCCTCAAGGTGGGACTACCAAAGACTGAGGCGTAATAATAATATTTAATCTCCGATTTCACTTATCGTTTAGTCAGGGTTCGCTTACGAATATGAGACAAAGACTGCAATAGTGAGAATTGAGGACAGTTGAACATTTCTTGAAATAAACACCATGAAATACTTAAAGTAATCATATTTTCCATGTGTTGTAAGCCTTTAAATTTTACCTTTTTTTCTCTGCTGCTAGCTCAATGATCCTCAAGGGATAAAAATCAGAGAGGAACTGCTGGAGATGAGTGCTGTATGACCAACTGACGATGAGGGTCCTGACACAGGCAGCAGATATTTTCCAGGAGTGGAGAGCTCCTTATATTCATTGGTCTTCATCTTCATTCATTTTAAACCTTGCATAGAACCTCACATGACCTTGCCATGTTACGACATGTTTTCAGTGGATGCGTGTCTGATCGCAGTTCACAGGCAGAAGTTTTCCAGTGTCAGAAGTAAGTGTAATTTTCATTGGTTTTGTTGAAAAAGTTTTGTTCTTTTTTGTTGCTGGAGATGAAATTTCAAATGTCACCAGACAGGCCAGCTGTTTTGATAAGTCAAAAAGCAAATGCTTGTTTGCATCTAATTTTTAAAAAATGGCATCAAGAATTGCCGTTCAGAGTTGAGTAGAAATATTTAGGTCTGCAAATGCACGATATGTGTGATCTAGTACTGTACCTTAGGTTTGTGTCATGCTGGCTTACTATCAATTTTAATATGGCTAATTCCTTACAGATACTCTCTTACCTGTTAAGAGCTCTGTCTTTTTGTCAGAATTTCAGAAATGTAACATTTTGAAACATATGTCCCCTTCCCAAACTCCAAACTGTGTTGAGTAACAGAAGTAAAAAGTCGCTATAATACTAATCATACTTTAACACACACTGCATTACAGGAAATGAGTCATGATATTCAAATGACTCAGAATAATACACTACCCCCCTTTTTAACATCAAATGTTTTTTTTCTTTCTGATACTTTTTGATCACGCCCTGTGGTAAATCGGCTGATTGGTCTTTCTCATTGAGCAGTTACCACCATAGGCAACAGCAACTATTGTTTGGCTTAAGATAGAGTAATATCCCATATGTATTGCTCATTATGCTACGCAAGATTAGGCACGGTGGACCGATTATCTGCCTATCTTCATTGCACGTGATCCAAAGTTTTCCCCAACTCTTAGAGTTCTGATTTATAATTGGGATATATGATAACTAAAAAACCAGGAAGGATAGCTGAAAAATTCTTTTTGCAAGATAACAGGACTTAATTGGCATCTTGTTTAGCATATAAATAACAAGTGACAGTTACGAAATTATGACACTTTTGCTGGACTGTGTTGTTTTTGGATCATGACGCACAAATGAAATGAGAAATCTCCATAATTAACCTACCTACCTCGTATGACTCGAGAGACAAATCGGGGACCGTTTTCCCGGTCTCTCGTCTCACGCCTGAATCCTGTGTGTGTCCACCTAATCTTTGTATGATTGGGTGAAATTATGAATTACTCCATAATTAACCAGATGGTGTACACTGGTAAAACTGTTTTGACACAAAACGCCGATAAATGCTTGACACCTGGCAGAAAACCGGAGCTATCTTCCTTGGTTTTCTTGTTATTCCAATTATAAATCGGAACATTAAAAAAAATAAATAAATAAATAAACCCCCAAAAAACACCCAGTACAAATTCTATTTCAGTCTTTCTTCCTACCATTCATATTATACATGAATGGAATTGGGTAATAATTAGGGAAAACACGATTTGAAAACTTATTTTGATGTAACTAAACTGAAGAGATTATATTCTGTAGACTGTTCACTAAATGAAAATGGTACAGTTGGATTTGAGGAAAGGTTGAGAGCAGTAGAGAAGAGAAGTAGCAATATGACCTCTATAACTTAAGACAGACTTTAATTGATCAAAATAATTTGATGGGAGGTCATACAGGCTTCACCTTTTTACATTTAACTTTTGGTTCTTTTTGACAGTGTGTTAGTATTACAACTGTTTATTTAATGGAACAAACACTTCTAGTCATTACACTATTGGGAAAGCACTTTATTTTCTTTATGCTATATTGAATAATAGTGTCAAATCAAATGATACATTAGTTACCAGTCTTCACATTTCCAAGTTCAGTAGTTGTAGCTTTTTAAGTTATCACATGTTATTGAATACCGGGAATTGCCTTTGTAATTTTTTCTCCGTACCTCATACTTTATTCCAGGTTGAAATTTGGAGCTACTTTGTCCTCTGCCTTGAAACATGGCTTCTTACCAGGCCCTCTTGTGGTATAGTAGAATCCTGTTTTGTCTGATTTTTATATTATTTCAACTTTTGGTCTCTGATTTTCACTTACTGATTCTCTCTTTATTAAGAAAAATAGGAGAAAAATGTTATTGCCATAAAATTAAAGAAGAAAGTTAATTTAAGAAAAAATTAGCGTATTATCTTCATTTATGGAGCTATTTACTTTTGGCATTTTTTTCCTTTAATGGTGAAATCTTAACTTAAGAATTAAAACTTTTCTTCATGTTTTGCTCATTATATTTTGTGCTGATCTGTGGTGTTTACATAAATAAATAGGAAAATATGGACATTTATAAAGGGAATTACAGTATCACCATGCTCTGCTTTGCACTACCATATCCCTGGCAGGTTGTCTGATCCTCAACCTTGTAGCAAGTGGTGTTACTGAGCCATCAATGACCTTATATGCATAGGTTAGTGAAGCTATTTCTTTGCCCTGCAGGATATCTTGGTGTATATCGCTAAAGATGGGGTTGCCACGCCTGATGTCTTCCGGAGGCCTGGTAATCCCAACGACACGCGTCGGATTGTGAAACGTCTTACTGAAGGCAAGCAAGTCATTTACTCCAATTACAGCTTCTACACATTGGCCTCTGTAGTTAAGGTAAGAACTGAATCAGCTTTTGTATCATGAGTGCTCAGTTGCCAATCCCATATGCAAAATGCAGTTAAGTTTTAGAGTGTTTTCAATTATTGGTAGGTATAAATTTAAAAGAAGAGTATTTATTGGGTGTGTGGAAAAAAAAAAGCCAATGCTGATAAAAAGTGTTATAATTTTCAAAGTGAAAGGAAACTCTGTATAATCAATGATCAAGCTACACCTTGGCCTCTGTAGTTAAGGTAAGAATGGAATCAGCTTTTATATCATGAATGCTCAGTTGCCAATCCCATATGCAAAATGCTGTTAAGTTTTAGAGCGTTTTCAATTATTGGTAGGTATAAGTTTAAAATAATAATATTTATGAGGCGTGTGGAAAAAAAAAAAGCCTAAAATCCAGATTGTTGACAAATTGTGTTATAATTAGCGTTGAGAAAGAAAACTCTGCATAATCAATTATCAAAATCTTAGTTTTACATTTGTAAACTTTTAATTTACTATTGTGAAAGACAAATGCTAAATGACTTTTACTTTTACTGAGACTTCCTGAAATCGCTTCATGTTTTTATGACAAATGGAATACACATCCAACCGATTCAGGTCTGTTGTATTTAGCATTATGGCACCAAAATGAACTCATAATTAACTAAAAGACATGTACAATCTGATCTAGATTGTAATAAGAGTAGACTTTTGTGGAAGTTAGATGTTTTTTTCACATGATGTTGTTTCCTTTATCCAACTTAGAGTTTGAATTTTTTTGGTCAAATTTGATATCATCTGCCAATTCGCTTATTACTGCTTTGAGGCATCATAACAAAAAAAAAGTACTGTTGATACAGATGTTTAGCAGCCAACTGCCACAATAAAATAGTAACTGTTGCAATTTGACCCACCGGGCACTTTGTTGAATGAAAGTTAAAAAAAAAATAGAAAAATATTAGACCCGGTCCTGAACTTTAAGGCTTTAAATACATTACATAGAAAGCCGGTGCACGGAATCGTAACAAAGCATCGGTGCAGGTGAATGGGTACATGGGTTTCGTTAAGGTATAATTGAGAGTTGGCTGGGCGGTACTCAGTATTCAAAGGACCTGTTATTGGGTACTGAATACTATTTTGCTAACTGATTACGGCAGTCCCATTTTTCTTCAGGATTCCTAATGATTTCTTTCTTTCTCTGTCTTCAATTGGTGATCACACTAATGTGCAAACCTACGGACCTAATTTGCAAGCTCATTAGTTCAGCATCGTTCAGACAGTTCTTAGCTGTATGTAATGTGTTGCCATGCCCATGCTCTCACAGTGAAGCTAGTGTCCCACGGAGACAAAATCAGAGCTCTTTTACTGGTGGAAACAATAAACATTTATGTGCTATCAAATTACAACTCTTCCGCCAATAACAAACCCTATAATTTATGCTGTCAAATCAGACTGTTCTTAGGTCGGCTTTGCCGTCTCATAAAGCTTCACTATCAAAATGGCTATATGTTCCACCAAGACTTCCTATCAGCAAGTTAAAACCCGTCTTACTCTCAGCTTTCTAGTTATCATGTGTTTCATGGTTAGCCTGTCGGCTGAGACAGAGGTACTTGGACTGATGTCAACCTCTATTCTGCTCTCTCCTGATAGTATTATGACTGTGGCTGAAATAAATACGTGTGTGATTTTCAGTTTTTGGGGTTTTCTTTCTTTCTTTCTTTGACTTTGTTGTATTCTCACCTTTTTTTGGAGGTAGAGGGGGGAGGGGGTTGGGGAGGTTGTTCTTATTTATTTGGTTCATAATTCTTTTTCTAAAAAATTAGAGTTTAGATCAAGAATGTTGGTTTTTATTTAGATGACTTTGATTTTATTTTCAAAAGAAAGTTGTTTTATTCTGAATTTTTGTATTTATTTATTTATTAATTTATTCATTTATATATTTATTTTGTTTGTTTTTATTGTTTTTGTTTTGTTTGGGAGGGTGGGGTGGGGGGTGGTTAGTTAAAATAGCAGCTCATACTCTCTGCCTCCTTGTTCTGCAGTAGTGGATAAATATGAAGCCTGTGCAGTCGTGTATAAATATTAAGCTTTAGTCCCTGCAATTTGTAGTAAGTGTTTGGGAAGGGGAATGACAACTTCTAGCTTTGAACAGCTCATTGGGGGGGGGGGAGGGGGGTTGGACTAAGTGACTGCTGAGTCAGGTCTGAGTTTTCTAAACAGTAAACAAAATTTAAAAAAAATCATTGTTCACTAGTTTTCATTAGTCATAAAACCAACAACATGGCACCAGTAAAGCTTTGCACAAAATACCTTATTCAGAGTTGTGCTGGGAAGTCTATGATATGGGCATTTTCAGGTAGTCTAACTTGTCTTTAAATGCAGTACATTGAAACTTTGGATGTGTAACATTCAGACAATAATCATTGCTTTTGCTGAGTTTTGTTGAACAATGTTGATCTTTTAGTGCTCTGTTTTTCTGCCTTTTTTTTTTTTTTTTCACGCACCCAATATATATATATATATTATAATAATAATTTGTAATCATATTTGTGTGAATTTGATCTTTATTTCATGTACGTTATTTATTGTATTAGCTGCTCGAACAGTTAGAAGTGGTTATTTTGGAGATTTTAGTTGAATTAGCACCAGCAGATATGAATTGGGTAATTTAACCCATGTTGTGGGGATAACGAGTAAAGATGTACAGCCTGCTACTATGTCAGATGTTCATTTTTGAATTAGTAATCCATTAAGTCATTCATTTTCTAAGACTGCACAGTGAATATCCTCGTTCTTGTAGCAGAGTTGAAGCCTCAAAATCTCTTCTTTAGTATATGTTTTAATCATTGATGTCTGTCAATTGTCAACCTTTAGTTTCCTATACTGTTGCTATGCGCTGATGCCCTCAAGTCCTATCCTGCTGCTATCCGCTGTTTGAATTGATGGTATATTATGCAATGCTCTAATTTGCGAGTAGGTAGGAAGATTGTAAGCATGTGTTACATTCCCTTGAACACATTAATTGTGGATGTACCAAGAAATAAGAATAAATCCTGGAAGAAGTTTAAGCACTTGTTTGTGGGTTTTGTTTTGTTTTTTCTTAAATCATTTCTAGATTAGGGGTTAGTTCATATAAATTAGATAAAGGACGCTAATGGTTAAATCAAGGACAAAGCTTCTACAATGGCTGTGGCCAAAGGACTTTGAAAGCTGAAGAAAGACGTAAAAGCAGAAACTTTTGTTTTTATCATGGTTCTGAGAATGAGAGTTTATTTCTGATATCACAAGTAACAGTATGAGCTGGGCTGTTTGCTCGAAAAAAATGCAGTAACAAAGTGTGTAGAGTACAAATGTTCTGTTCCACAGAAATTCCTGTTAAAGATTCCAGGTGGTGTCTTCACACCGGAGGGAGAAGAGACACTCCTGCAAGTCCTGATGTTGCAACAGAAGATGGAGCAGATTGAGCTGGTCCACCAGTAAGCTTAAGATCATAGTGTAGGCTGAAGAAGATATGGTATAAGAAGATATTGGCTTCGTCAAGTAAATGAGCTTGAATCTGAAGGGATATGGATAACAAAACAAAACCTTAGTTTAAGTTTCAAAGTAGAAATGTTACTTTAGTGGACTACATTTGTATGAAAAGAAGTTTAATTGATACATGATTATTGGGGGACTTGTACATGAAAAAGTTTAGAAATGACCCAAATGATTTTGGCAAGCTTTTATTGACAACGATGAGCGCCGCTGAGAACTGAAAAGGAAAAACAGCTTTAACAATTTTGTGACACTGCGTCCCTACCTGTCAAATTAGTATATAAGCATTGTAAACTATTGTCATAGCAATTGAAATTTTGAATTATGTTTTTTTCTCTTTCTCTACCTCTTCCTCCAAGTTTCATTGAGTCCTTGGCCCCTGCCCATCAGCAGTTGGTGGCTCTCCTATTCGGTACCTGGTTCCGCATTGTGGCCTTTTCAGAGTTGAACAGCATGTCTGTGGAGGCCTTGTCCAGAAGTGTTGCCGGCAGCATGTTCCACACCTGTGCGGAAGATCCCGCAAAGGTAAGGAAAGGGATATGAAGACAGGGCGGTGCCTCCCTTTCCGTTCAGACCTGCCAATCTTCCCAATTTCATCGGAATCATCCCAATTTTCACTCAAAAGTGTGACATCCCAATTTTCCAATTTTCGGCTGTAAAATTCAGATTTTTTTGCACCTGTTAGGAGTTGGGGTTTTTTTTTCAAGCTTTTTAGGGCTCATGCTGGTGGCAAAAGATGAGCCACAATTCTTGTCATTGGGGGGTGTAAAAAGTTTTTTTGAAATTATGCAATTGTTTGTATGCAGTTTATTACCAATCTCATGGATCCCTCCAAAGAGTTTCAGAGCTGGGGCTTGCATGTTTTTTTTAAATGCAGCTTCGTCTTTGAGGAAATGTCACTGACTTAAAAGATATAAGCAACCCTCTGCAATGCATTTCTTAACATTTTATGATATATATTTTATGATTATATGTATATAATCAGCAGTGATGAATCACTTAGTTCTAACAATGTATACCAGAGATTTTATAATACTAAACAGCTTCTTGTCATCATATCTTTTTATGTTATCACTCTATGTATATATTATTATTATGAGAATGTGATATGCAATATAATTTCCAGCTGGATCAATAAAATATATCTTTATATATATTCCTTGTAGTACTGTCCAAACATTCTTTTTGTATGGTGGCTTGAGAAAACCAAAAATAGGTTACAAAGCAACATTTTTATTTGTTGATTTTGTAGTTTTTAATGCTCCTCAGATCTTTTTTTCAGCATTTTTCTTTTCTATTGGAAGTTTCCATTATTGTTCACTTAGAAGACGTGCTTTCAAATTTCTAGTGAAGACTTCAGTCAAGTTTTCCAAACAGAAACTTGGGCATAGTTCTTGAAATAATGACCCAAACAACGAAACAAAGATTCGAAGACATTTATTCCTTTTTTGTGAGAGATGATTGATTTTGTTTTTTGTTTTTTTCATGTCTGTTATTCTTACTGCTATGATAAAAATCTACTCCACCTTCACCATTGAGATGTTAATTCAGCAAGCAATGGAATTGGTCTTTTCTTGTAAGAAAAATAAATTTTAATGTCAGTTTTTAGAAAGGAAATGAATTGCCTTACCAAACATGCTTATTTTTCATTTTCACAGTTTTGTCATTTTTTTACGTGGTGACAGAGTCAAATAAGAAAGTTTAAACTGGTCCCTTTTTATATGTATAAATATAAAAATCCTGAGAAAAATGCTTCCATGATAAAGATGAGAAAAGTAAAGATACTCTTATTTGTTTATAGGTGGAGAAAGCCAGCCGCATCATGCACT
Organism: Melibe viridis; assembly: GCA_039654465.1. Taxonomy (NCBI): domain Eukaryota; kingdom Metazoa; phylum Mollusca; class Gastropoda; order Nudibranchia; family Dendronotidae; genus Melibe; species Melibe viridis. The sequence continues at coordinate 536 of JBCIKM010448110.1, read as the reverse complement.
TTCTCATAGAGAACTATGGTGTGGAGAACATGTTTGGCAGCGAAAATATCAAGTATTTCATTGACATCACCCGCACAGGCCTCCACATTCGGGATTTTTATAGATACAGTTGTCGTCCTGAATCTCAGCTTATTCCATGTAAGTATTTATTTACTGACCACACAAAAGGGAACTCTATTCATTTAAAAGAAAACTACTGCATTGATCAGAAGAGGGGTGAGAAGGAAGAATCGAATTGCAATGTAACAAGAAACATTATGAGGGAGAGAGAGTTATCAGTTGACTATCCTACTAGACTATAATATTAAAGTTTTGTTTTTTTTTAAAACGACTGTCGCGATGCTATTGGGGTCGACCAGTGGTCACGGAAATCAGAGTACAAATGATAGACTTAGATGTTGTTTGTTTAAGATAGAATTATTGCTGTGGCTGGGTTTCTCTCTCTCTCTCCCCCTCTCTTTCCCTCCCTCTCTCTCTCTCTCTCTCTCTCTCTCTCTCTCTCTCTCTCTCTCTCTCTCTCTCTCTCTCTCTCTCTC
>JBCIKM010447888.1:0-10431 GCA_039654465.1 Melibe viridis | reverse complement strand
CATACATACATGACAGCATCGACAGTAATACTCAGTTCCACTGAGTCAGTCGATATAATGGAAGAAGAAGAAGAAGTCAGCAAAACAGCAAGCCAACTTAATATGACAAAAAAAACATCAGGAAAGCAGTTGACTAAATCATTTGATCAAAAACAGTGTAGTACACATGGAAACAAAAGAATTGCTTAGACTTCCACATGAAACAATCATTTGTCTTGGTGGGAACATTTTTCACCTGACAAGTGCAAGAAATGCATGGGTCCTCCACAGCAGTCCAATTAGCTCCCTCTTGGTAAAACTGGGCAGAAGTCACATCAAAGCAGGCTGGACAAAGTCATAGAAAAGAAATAAAGAGACAAGATAATACATGTATTGTTTCCTTGATTGCAGGGTCTTTTGATACCTTAGCAGCCCCTCCCCACCCTCAGCAACACTATAAAATTAAGCATTGATCCTAACAAATCTCTAATCCCAAAGATAGACTGTATCTACCATGACGTAATGGCTCTATGGCTTTGTCTTGTCCTCCTATCCACACTGCATTCATACAATTACTATTTTCACTATCTTTGTATCTACCATGTCAGGGTTGACTGTCTGAGACAAAAGATGCATTGAAATCATTCTCTGTGTATGTCAGAGATAAAGAATGCATGGGTGCAATCAGTGGGTTACCTGGACACTTGGGGCAGCAAGTTCCAGGGGTGTGGACGTGGTCATTAGGGGGGCAGGCCAAGGCTGGACACTGCTCATGGGTGCAGATCCACATGAAGTCTTCCTGCATAGCAAATTGACAAAATAATACTTAACATGTTTAGAGCTTGTAGGCAATTAATGGCTTTAAATGTTTGTGATCCAATCTTAATATAAAATTGAAGCTTTGATACAAAATCATCAAGTGGAGCTATGCATAAAATAATCTCAAAGTATCATTCATCAAAGTTCCTCATTGATGGCATTCTTCAAAGAGTTAATGAAAGTTGCATAAAAATGGCATCAACCACACACATCTTTACAATGACAGTAATTATTTAGTAACCAGCTAATGACTTTCAAAAATTAAAGTTCTTTTTCTATCTCATCAATATGGCTAAATAAATTTGGAGGGGAATAATCACCAATTCGGGGGTTTTACGGACAACAGAATGGATGGAACCGGATACAACTCACCTTGCACTCACACACAAGGCAGGGGTCATCAGGGCGAGGCCGCCTTATTTGTCCAATTTCAGAAACTGAGCACCCAGTTGAGACTAAGAAAAATTATAAAAAAACATCAACAAAACAAAAGTTAAAAATCAATGGGCTGTCAGTAAATTTAGGTTCAATATATCTCACATCTCTGATAAGATTTGTCATATATCAAACACCTCAGAGCTTTTCAATCACTGAAATCATTCTATTATGTCAAATAACAAGCTATATGTGCTATTGATTCTACGAGTCTTGACATTTTCTCCATATGGAAGTGAGGAATTTTAAATAATCCCTGAACATCATCAAGTAATATAGAAAATAATGGACACAAAGTCTCCAAATGCATCTTGCGTTAAGGTATGCCACTATAAAATTCATACAAAAACATCTTGGAGATTCTTATCTTTTTCACACACATGAGATATTGTCTCTTTCCAAGAATCTGCATCTTATTTTTCTTTTATAAACGAAGAAAAGTTTCAAAACAAGGATATAAGATTATTAACATTTGCCCAAAACAAGTTATCTTCAATATTGTTCATACTCACAGGCTGAGTCGCATGTGGGACAGCAAGCGCCCGGTGCAGGGTCTCGCAACTTGCCAGGTGGGCAGCTTGCTACATTGGGGCAAGTCTGGTGCACACACTTCATCTGGCCCTCATGGCAGTGACACTGGTCACATGGGTTGCCATTGGGCGTAAAGTCTTGACCGTCTGCGTACATACGGCCCTCATAGTTGCAGGCTGAATGAATGGATATAAAATTTAAAGAATGATAAAAATTATGTAAATTTCTACAAAGGGTATATTCATATCACTGCTTCAATGGCACTTTAGAAACAAGGAGACCATTAAAACAATGGCTGTCACTCTCTAGTGGCATAGAAGTACAAACACCTCACAAACTAAAAAGCTGTGGGTTCAAGTCTCATGAAAACAGAAGAAGCATCAAAGAAACAAGAAAAGAAATAATTCTTGAACAGTACAAGACTCTTGTTATGATGGATTATATGGATAATGTTCATGTTAGGTCTCTTCAAAGTTAGACTAGACAACCTAGGCAACAAAAGCCAAAGTGCTGTAGAAATAATTTCTCGCCTTATAGTTTATTGCAATAAACCAAGGATTACAATTAGTTAATATGTCTCCTGGGAATGGAACTTCAGAGCTTTAGCTGCCAGTCTCTGTGACTGATATGTTGAAAAACTGTTATGCTGTTTAAATTCAACAATGGTCATACACATTTTCTCTTATAGAAAGGCTAAATTCTCATTAAATTCATTGGTTCTTATGTAAAGTATTTATAAAACTGGTGTCTAAGCAAGTATTGTCAGGAAGCATTTTTATATAAGATATGCTCCATAAGGGGAAAGCCAAATACGAGAGCAGCATTTGCTAACATTTTTATCTCACCTGCTGCTTACACCACATTTCACCGCCTTCAAGAGGTTGAAAGTTATCATCCCGCCACCTTCCACAATGCATTCAATAATCTATCCCCACTGGGAGATTCACCGCTATTGATCAAAATTCCCACTCTGTCCTCTAATGGGCAAAACTAATATCTAGCATTCACTGAATTGTGCTTTCATTACTGCCTAGACTGGCAAACACTGATTTGGAGACAGAAGACTCACTAGGGCAGACTGGGCAGCACTGTCCTGGCACAGGTATGGGGTCAGAGCAAGGGATAAAGCACTGAGAGTCCATGCAGGTCACAAGCCCACCATGACAGCTACAGGTGACGCATGGGTTGTCTGGAAGTACCCATGATGCATCGTCATCATACAAGATCCCTTGGAATGTGCAGCCTGATTTGGAGAGATGAAAGAGCATAATGTGAGCCATCTATCAGACAAAGGCTAGAAGCAAAAGTGTATGAAATATAAAGTATGACATTAGAATGTTTCTTTTAGTCACCAGAATCCAAAGGGGTATTTGGATAATCTGGAGAAAATTTCAAGGAGCATAATTTTCTGTCTCTTAGCCCAGCTAATGTTAAAACCCAGTTAAAAGAAATTATTTATGAATTTCCCACTTCTTCCCAATTAAAGAGGTTTGAAAATTTTATAGTTACATGTTCTCTTATCATGTGAAAGAGTGTAAGGAAAACATCACAACAGATAAATCTTGTATTTTTAAAGAGTATCAAATGGAAAAGGTTTTTTGTTTAGAATGACAAATTATGGCATCAAGGGCCGCACCTATAGCTCATGACACCACATAAATAAAGGGGATTGTTCAGCTTTGTTCCTTACCTGAACATGAGTCACAACACTGGCCTTCCTGTTTCCTGGTCTGTAGACACGGCAGTGCTGGACAGGTCTGCTCCTCGCACACTACATTCCCATTCTGCTCAGACACAAAGACACACACAGTCAAGCCATGTCATTGTCCATTGTGGTGAAAATGAAAAATCAGTAGCTTTCTACAGTTGTATTCTTGACTTCCAGTTTCACTGTTTATCAAACGTTAGTTTACGGTTTAATTCTTTCTTCAGCAGCTTGTTTTCAATAAAGATGAATACTTTATCTTTCATTTGACATAAACTAAATATATTTAAATCTTGGTAATGGAATAAACAAAAATTTGACCTGATTTCTATTATCTTATATCTCAACTTCATACATAATGTGGAAACTGTAAAGTAGTTAAAAAGATTTTACCTCCTGAAAATCATCTTTATATTAATGGGCTCAATTTGATTACAATTTAAAGTGTTTATTGTAGTGAATAAGGAAAAATCTGTTTTCCTTTTATATTTTGTTACAATTTGATAATAGATTCTGAAACTTTCATTATATTTTTTTCCCCCACAGAGCAAAATTTCAATGAGAACTATAAAAAAGTTCAAAGTATCTTACTTTGCATAGACAAGAGCGGCAAGCATCAGGTTGGAAGTTCAGACCATTAGCGTACAGTGTCTTCTCAAAGAAGCAGTCATCACACTTGGGGCAGCAGACATCCTGACGAGGATGTGAACAGGTGGCGGGACAACGCTCACTCTCACAACTCACTTTCCCTGCCTGTACACAAGACAAAAGGGAATATATCCCACTATGAAAATATACTAAGTTGAGGAAATGAATGCAATGTCAACTTCAAACAAGTTTAATTAAAAAACTGCTGACCAGGGACTTTTTGTGAATGACTATCTATTAAAAATTTAAGTTTGCAAGTTTTAATTTAAAAAATTTTCCGTATGAGTAACGTCAAAAATAAAAAAAGAAAAAAAGTCATACTTTCAAGAAAAGGAAAATCAATAAAGGATTTACAAATGAAAAAAAAACCAAACCCCAACAAGTCACAGTAGGCTTTCTTGCAATTAAAAACTCAGATTATATCAATTGTAACATAATTAATTCATCATAAAATGCAAAGATATTCAATAAATTAATATCCAAAATTAAATCAATATCTTTTTTAAGTAGGATATAGCTGTTGCTTTGATATTTCTTTTCTCACCATGTTTACACTTTGTAGAGCCAATAATGAGTAATTTTGCCTATTGCTATCAAATGACATTGTGGGGCAGGTATAGCATAACATTCCTTTCAATCTGGTGGTTGATCATTCTATTTATTTAAGCCCTTCAACTTGGAACACTCTCATGATCAGGCGTCATTTCTGTACTGTTTTTACTTTGAATAATGATTATAATGATAAGAAATTTACTGATTCATTGTTTTAGCAGTTAAAAAAAGACCAATTCTATATATCTAAGCATTCTGTTCTAAGCAGGCACTACTCATATAATGCAAATCAAAGCAACAGAATGCAAAATATTTCATAAATTGATTAATAAAAAAGTAGGGAATTGGTATTTCCAAGTTGATCTGCAATATGAGCTACTACTTCTCATAGTTTTAAATGAAAATTGTTTAAATTTTTCAAACAAAATGGAAATAAGGATGATCAAAAACTTATCAGATCGTCACATAATTTTATTGAATATCTGGTTAATCACTGGATTTAAACAAATGGTGATGCATTGATTTTTTTCTTAAGTGTAATAAGACAAAGTAGGCTTCCAAAAGAGCTTCCTACTTGAAACAGATTGAACTAATTCCTTGCTGCAGGTACTGATAAAAATCTGAAGATTGGTCAAATCTTCATGATGTGGTACATTTGTTCATATGTTGTTTTTGTGGTAAATTTTTCATTGCTTTTTCCTTAAAAAGTGTTTCCACAAATTAAATGTTCTATCTAAAATAACAAAAAATCTGATTATCATCATTGTCAAGATGATTATTATCTTTGATGTCATGATGGCACTTGCCTTGCAGGAACACATCTGGCACAGGTCCTCTGGGTGCTGGAACCTCTGGTTGTCCAGATAGGTCTTGCCCTGGTACACACACACTGAAGAATACAATACACAGCAACATTTTCCACTAGCCTCACTAGGTATGCACTCTGAACTCTTTGTTTCATTTTATTTGTTAAAAAACAGAAACAATCCCATCTACCTCATATGGTGCTGACAAAAGTTAGACATCAGTCTTGTCCTAGACAAGAAATAGAAGTACAACCCATCAGTACCCACTTCTAACCAGCCGCAAAATATTCTTAATGGAAATTTTTAACAGCTTTTCAGTCCCTGGAGAAAAGGATATTGTACAGTAAAAATATTTACAAACAGAGTTAAGAAATATAGAGAACTGAAAATGAATACTTCATCTTCATCTTCATCACAGAAAGGTTTAATGAGAAACAGGTTAGTCAGCATTTGATTTGAGTTCCAGAAAAATCTTGAGAGAAAGAAAGAGATTAAAAAGACAACTGCTCAATGTCTAGAAGCCCCATATTTATTGATACCTACAGATACAGACACAGATACAGTAGTGTTACTACACAGAGACTTACTTGGACAAGACATGCAGCAGTCTCCTTCCACTCGGACAGGGTTGAGGCATGTCACAGGAGGGCAGGGCTTAGTGCGGCAGGTCACAGATCCTCTCTGTTGAAGAATTTTAAAAGATTATTACAGCAATCTCTGCATTTAAGCTCCTTGCTGTGTTTTAGCCCAATGCAACTAATAATCTGTAAATCCTGTGAAAAAGAAATTTTTCTTGAATTTTTGCTCTCCTGTGCCTCTTGGTCATTGACAAGGCTTTATAAGCCTGGTAACTTCAATGGGTTCAGTGAAAAAAAACATTTAAAAAAAACTCAAAAAGGTCTTCAAGCTTAAGGAGAGACATTTTCCTTCTAGTTTCTTTAGTGAGAAAAAAAAATTGAATGTATTTTGTGACAGACAGAAATGAACATGGAAAATTATCTTTGATTAAATCAAATTTAGTGTCTATTTACTTACAAAGGGACATACATATTAACTTATTGATCTCATTGTGCTCTCTCCCCTCTCGTCTTGAGCATCAACATTTAAGCCTGATGTAGCTAATAGCCTGCTAACTGTGTCAAAGGAGACAACTGTACTCTGTGTAATTCTCTACAGTGTGTTATGGCATCATATTATATGTTATTATTTAAAATAATAATGATGGTGATGGATGATGATGATGATGATGATGATGATGATGATGATGATGATGATAGTGACAATGAAAAAGATGATGATGATGATGATGATGATGATGATGATGATGATGATGAACCATGATGATGGTGAACCATGATGATGATGATATAGATGGTGAACTAACGCACGCTGCACTGGCAACTGAGGCAAGGGTCTGTGGAAGAGTCAAAAGTCTGCTGGTCCCAGACCACCTTGCCCTGGTAGAGACAATTCTCACACTGAGGACAACAACCATCTGTCCCTGCAGGATGGGAACACCTTACAGTACAGGCCTCTTTTTCACAGGACACTGTGCCTCTCTGAAAATAGACATAAAAACAATCAATTCATTGATGTGGATGTCACTTTCAAGAAAGTAAGAGAGTGCAAATTATCTTAGAGAAATTATCTCAGAAAATAGAGCCAAAAGCAATAAGCAAAGTTGTTTTTTTTTTTTACTGTCAGCAAAGATAAGAGTAATTTAGAAATTGGCATGAGTATCCAATGCAGAAGAGTGCTACTGTGGAAATTGAATAATAGACAATGGTCATTTTTTTTTTTTTTCCTCTACATCGGTAGCAGTCCCTACATGCTATTAACAGTAACCAACCTGAAAATATTTAGAATTCATAAGAGACATGGTATTTTCCAAGAAATAAAAAATAATTAGAAGGATTTGGTAAGTCGTGGTCCATCTATGATGGCAAATTTATGAGGCTATTTTTCACCAAAGGTTTTCCTACTTTGTTTTAAATATTTCCCTTTAATTACGCTGTAGCGTTATGAATTTAAATTTTTGCATTAAAAAACCCAATGACAATAAGAGAAAATGGTATTAACACATTGTTGAGATGAGTCAAAGCCAAAGAAAGAAAGGAAAAAAATGGGAAGGTTGGAAATCATCTGAAGAAGGAACCAAACCTGGGGATTGCCACAGCATCCATCACCTGACCACTGCCAGGACAGTGAACCTACCAAATGAGCCATCTGCCACACCAAAAAAAATGGTTTCAAGTTCAGCAATATGCATTAAGAAAAAGGAAATTTTATACAGTACTTTTTTCCTTTTTATCTCTTTACCTTGCAGTAGCACTGCTGACATTTGTCCTTGGGGTTCTGGAACCGTTCTCCGTCCTCCAGCCTAAGACCCTGGTACTGGCAACCCTCCTCACATGACAGACAGCCACACTCTCCTGGCACTGGGTCCTTGCACAGAACAGTTGGGCAGGGCTTCTTGCTGCATTGGACTGAACCACGCTGGAAGAAATATAATAATAATGATAATAATAATAATTATAATGATAATAATAATAATAATAATAATAATAATAATAATAATAATAATAATAACATCAATTTCTAGCCACAGAGATATTGTGTAAAAATGGACAAAAATTGAAAAAAGAGAGGCTAAACAAGTAGGTTAATACTAGGCGTACAAATACTACATACAGCAAAACTAAAGAAGTAGTTGCACAGTTACACAAAAAATCAAATGGGTCTAGTTTTATTTCTCTAATCCTTCTTGCTGGAATAACACAAAACGCCTTATGCAAAAGAATCATCAATCCTTTCTTCATCAGTTATATCAAAGGTCTCATTCTGACAGCATGTTGACTAAGTAGCTTGGGATGCTTAACTTAACAGTGTATCTTTAAATCGATTGCAGAACATGATAATCCTATTTAGAGCTTATGACAGTAAGAATGGTGTTGGTATTGTAAGCAAAAATCTAATTACAACAAACCACTTCAAATTTTGTCCTATTCGTTAGCTGTTGTTGTTGGCATGGCAGGTTGGAGGGGGGGGGGGGGGGTGAGTGTAAACTGGTTAGGTGCCATGAGTATGATCTGGACCATGGTTAGATAGCAGCATTTTGTAAGAGTCACTTGTACTTGTCACTTTTTATAAAGAAGTATCATCAACCCCTTTTCAATCCTGTGACTCAAATGGTCACATTCTTATGAGCTACTAATATATTTATTCCTTCCATCCTCCCTTCCTTTATTCATGCAATCTATGCTCCTGTTTGGCCAGCCTACCTGACACAAGCATTCACTGCATCTGTTGCTTGGGTCAGGGAACCTCTGTCCATTGGTCAGGCTCAGTCTGCCATAGGAACAACCATCGCATTCGTCACAGCACACACCTTGGGCAGGGTGGGAGCACTGTGCATTTGGGCATGGCAGTGCCCCACACTCTATGGTACCATCCTGCAGAGTAATAATAATGATTATAAAAAAAAAACCCAAAAAAACAATAATACTGACCATAATAATAATACAAAGTTCCCCCCACAAAAAACTGACATAATTTTACAGCACTACAGTATAAGCAATTATTGATAAAAATACAAAAAATTACACAATATATGACAAAATGTATAAACATTTTATATTACTTGTTTAAGGAAGCCAGGAAAAAAAAAATCAGGCGATAAACCTGAGGAAGCTCTCCAATCATGAGGTATGGTCATATGAATACAAAAATATGCACACACCTTGCAACGACATTGCGAACATTGGTCCTGCTTGTGTGGGAAGGTCTCGCCAGTTGGATAGCGGATTCTATCCCGCTGGCAGTCAGAGCACACTGGGCAGCATCCATCTGTGACCGGGTTAGAGCAAGTGACCCTTGGACAGAGTTTTGGTTCACACTGGATGTTGCCACCCAGACACACACAATCCTGGAGGAGGAGTAGAGGAATTAAAAATGAATAATTTTCTGGAAGTAAAGAAAAAGGAGAAGAAAGAGTAGAAGAAAAAGGTTCAAAGGTTTAAAATTCTTCATTAGGTTATCAACCAATATTAACACAGTCATTTGGACAATAGATTAGAAGAAAAAGAAGAAGAAGAAGAAGAAGAAGGAGGAGGAGGAGGAGGAGGAGGAGGAGGAGGAGGAGGAGGAGGAGGAGGAGAAGAAGAAGAAGAAGAAGAAGAAGAAGTATTGTTTTTCAAACAGATAATTACCTAGTAGGTAAAAAAAAATGGCAGCAAAAACAAAACGCCCAAGAACATATTGACAGAAACTGTCCTTATCTCTCACACATCCTGTACCTCCTCTTTCAACACAGCAACAAATGTTGTAAATAGCATAGCCCAGCAGACACTCCCCCCCCCCTTATCTCTCTTTCTTTCTTTCTTCCTTTCTTGAATAATTGGCAAAAAGACCAATGTGGTCCCCTCAGCGCCAATGCTGCACCGGTCAGTCTATCAGTTGTTACAGATTGAATGCAAATGTTCTGCTGTCCTCTCTCTGAACACCTCCACCAAGGACTAGCACATTACCTCCTCTGGGCATTTATTCCAATCTTTAATGGTCCGCACAAAGAATGAATATTTGTATACATTTGTCCAAACTGGGGGAACTACGTAAGTGTGGTTGTTTGTATGTCTTGTGGTTAGATGATTGTGTTGAAGGGGTGTGTTGGGTAAGGCTATTTTATCTGTTCTCTTTTTAAGGAAAATTGTCCACATAGAAATCATTTTCAATATCAGCTCTCATCTCTTGAAATCATTTTCAAAATCAGCTCTCATCTCTGTGTAGAGATTATTAATTTAATTCCATTTTCTTTAAACTTTTAAGAGCAAAGCATCGGGTCAATTCTGGTTATGCGTTGAAAGAAGTTTTTTGGGGTTTTTTTTAGGGGGGGGGGGGGGGGGGGAAAACCCCACCTAAACAACCCCCCCAAACCTGGCAGTTTTCTCCAAAAATTGT